>JAXFYN010000803.1:0-95797 GCA_036172215.1 Camellia granthamiana | reverse complement strand
CCATAACATGAGCGGTCATCTTCTAAGGGCTTAAATACTCAGGGATTGACAACTGGGTAACGGAAGCCACAAGCTAAGGCTGACCTCCAAGTTGAGTGCCTACAGAGACAGACATAAAATAAAGTGAGTCAAGCTCAGTGAATAATAGCACATAACAATTCAATGCTCAACATGAATTATAATATATATCCGTGTATATATCAATAAGGAGCACATATGGTTAACTACATCCTGTAATTAAATCTCAGACAGTCATGGGTCCAGTTTTCTTAACAAAATGTCTTTAAGCCCAGTAGGTACAAAAGATACAGAACGGGCATAGGCCCAGAAATAACAGAACAGCCTTAGGCCCAATAATAACAGAACGGCCTCGGGCCAATATTAACAGAACGGCCTCGGGCCCAATAATAACAGAACGGCCTCGGACCCAATATTAACAGAACGGCCTCAGGCCCAATAATAACAGAACGGCCTCGGACCCAATAATAACAGAACGGCCTCGGGCCCAATAATAACAGAACGTACAATTATGTACGTATATCTTTTCAGCATTTCATTTTAACATGAGTTCCAATCAATACATATCCTAATATCATAACTGACAGAAAACAGAATGTTATTAACAGACATTATGTCACAAATCATATGGTAAGTCAAACAGAAGTTAATATCCTGTCATAGCATAGCACAACTGGAACGGTACTAGAAATAACTTCAGTTTTCTTAGAACACCATTACGTAATAATACACATAAGTTTCCCATGGCGTGACTACAAATTAATACAGATGTCTTGCGTATAACTAAATAATAATAACAGTAACAATTATTAATTGAGACCACAGTATATCATTGCCATATGCTTAATAGGGACAGAATAACCCGCATTCTACATGAGTCTCATCTTAATGTTCAACATTTGCATGCATGTCATAGGTTCTTAACGACCTCAGGTCCACATGTAACACAACGGAATAATCTCAGTTTCGTACAGATACTTGGTGTAAAGATGAACATAATTCCATTTATTTATTAAGAATCACGCGGTATACTTATAGATAATAGAGAATTATCATTCGTCATTGACAGAACAGAGTCATTTTAAAGTCATACCGATGCAAGTCACTCTTTCAACGTTCACATTGACTTGCAATCATCATAAATGTTCGTAATGACATGTTCGTTTAACACTTACAAGAAACAGAGCGTTAGTGATAATAATTATCAATGATAAATAAAATGTACATCTTCGTACTATTACTCACAGTGCATTGGTGGAGCATTTAGTCCTCCCGAAGCGTGTCCTCAAGAATCAAGCAAAAGAGTGAGCTTGAAAAGAAGCCTTCGCAAATCCAAGTTCCAATCGGATAAAAACATTGATCCTCCTTTGTTCTTCATCCTTGATACCAAAAACCATGGTGGATCGTGATTAAAGTAAAGGAATTCAAGGGTTTGGGGGCTAGGGTTTCGGACATGGAAGAGAGAAAGGAAGAGGAAAGAAGAAAAATATCTAAAATGATCCAAAATCCCGTTTTTAAAGCTGCTGGTCCGTAAAACCCGCTCGACCGCACATCTTCACGCTCGAGCGTACATGCATTCAGCACAGATTTCAAAACTTCAAACAGGCATAACTCTCCCATCCGGACTCCGTTTTAGGTCGTTCTTGTGCTCAAATTGAAGCCCCGAAAATAAGCTTTCCAATGGTTCTAACCTCACATCCAAATTCAAAGTGTGGAAAAAGAAAAGGGCAAATGAGTGACGGTTGGTCGTAAACGAATTATTCAAATTAAAGTTTCTGATCCAATCTTACTCTACCATCATATTATCACCACAATCAATGCCCCAAAATAAAATAGAGAGGTTCCAAATACATTATTAAAAATGCCTCAGACGAACCCACGTGCCTCAAAATTCAAGCTCAGCAGGCGACCCGCTTGAGCGCACGCTCGAGCGTCCCATTTTTGCGCTCGAGCGCTCAGACGAACAAAGACGTCCGCTCGAGCGTTCACTTCTACGCTCGAGCGGGAATCTACAACCCTCAGAATCTTGGGCAATCTGCAAAAATTATACTGGAAGACTCACAAGTCCGCTCGAGCGGCAACTCCTCTGCTCGAGCGGAGGGAAAAATTTCTGGGTCGTCACAAAACAACTATACTTTAACGATCTATTTGGAAATTAAATAAAAAGGAAGTTGAATAGAAACCACTATACCTTAACGACCTTAATGGTTTTTTGAATGAACTTCCATTTTCATTTTTATTTAATTTCCACTTCCATTTTTATTTAACCTCAATTTTCTATTTGGAAATTAATGAACTTCCACTTTTATTTAATTTCCACTTATATTCAACTTCCATTTTTATTTTTATTCAACTTCCTTTTTTATTTAATTTCCAAATAGATCGTTAAATAAAAAAGGAAGTTGAATAGAAAAGGAAGTTGAATAGAAACCACTATACCTTAACGACCTTAATGGTTTTTTGAATGAACTTCCATTTTTAATTTTATGCAGCTTCCAATTTCATTTTTATTTAATTTCCACTTCCATTTTTATTTAACTTCAATTTTCTATTTGGAAATTAATGAACTTCCACTTTTATTTAATTTCCACTTATATTCAACTTCCATTTTTATTTTTATTCAACTTCCTTTTTTATTTAATTTCCAAGTAGATCGTTAAATAAAAAAGGAAGTTGAATAGAAAAGGAAATTGAATAAAACTGGAAGTTGAATAAAAAAGGAAATTGAATAGAAAAGGAAGTTCATTCAAGAAACCACTATACCATTTTTAATTTCCTTTTGTATTCAACTTCCTTTTTTATTTTATGCAACTTCCATGTTTATTTTTATTCCTTTTCTATTTTTATTTTATTTTTATTCCATTTTAATTTCTAAATAGTGGTTTCTTGAATGAAAATTGAATAAAAATAAACTTCTTTTTTTTTTATTTAATTTCCAAATAGATCGTTAAGGTATAGTGGTTTCTTGAATGAACTTCCATTTTTAAATTCATTCAACTTCCATTTTTAATTTTATGCAACTTTTATTTTTATTCAATTTCTATTTTTATTCAACTTCCTTTTTTATTTAATTTCATTTTCCATTCAACTTTAATTTTTATTCAACTTCCTTTTCTATTCAACTTCCTTTTCTTTTCAACTTCCTTTTTTATTTAATTTTCAAATAGATCATTAAGGTATAGTGGTTTCGTTAAGGTATAGTTGTTTCTTGAATGAACTTCCATTTTTAATTTTATGCACCTTCCATTTTTATTTTTATTCCACTTCTATTTTTATTCAATTTCATTTTCCATTCAACTTCCTTTTTTATTTAATTTCCATTTTTAATTTTATGCAGGTTCCATTTCCATTTTCTTCAATGAACAATAAAAATGGAAGCGGAATAATAAAAAATGAAATGGAAGTAATAAAAAAGGAAGTTAAATAAAAAAGGAAGTTGAATAGAAAAGGAAAATGAACTTCCATTTTTATTCCACTTGCATTTTTATTCATTTTTCTTTTCTATTCAATTTCATTTTCTATTAAATTTCCTTCATTATTTAATTTCCAAATAGATCGTATAGGTATAATGGTTTCTTAAATGAACTTCCATTTTTAATTTTATGCAGTTTCAATTTTTATTTTTATTCAACTTCCTTTTTTATTTAATGAACTTCCAATTTCCTTTTCTATTCAACTTCCATTTTTATTTTTATTCCGCTTCTATTTTTATTCCACTTTTATTTTTATTCAATTTCTTTTTCCATTCAACTTCCTTTTTTATTTAATTTCCAAATAGATCGTTAAGGCATAGTTGTTTCTTTTTATTCAACTTCCATTTTTATTCAATTTCCAAATATTTCTTTTTGTATTCAGCTTCATTTTTTGTTTAATTTTCAAATAAATCGTTAAGGTATAGTGGTTTCTTGAATGAACTTCCATTTTTATTTTTATTTTTATTCAATTTCATTTTCTATTCAACTTCCTTTTTTATTTAATTTTCTTTTTTATTCAACTTCCTTTTTTATTTAATTTCCTTTTCTATTCAAATTTTATGCAACTTCATTTTTATTTCATTTCCAAATAGATAGTTAAGGTATAGTGGTTTTTTTATGAACTTCCATTTTTAATTTTATGCGACTTCCTTTTTTATTTAATTTCCAAATAGATCATTAAGGTATAGTGGTTTCTTGAATGAACAATTAGATCGTTAAGGTATAGTTGTTTCTTCAATGAACTTCTGTTTTTATTCAACTTCCTTTTCTATTTAATTTCCAAATAGGAAGTTGAATAAAAAAGGAAATTGAATAAAAAATTTATTTAATTTCCAAATAGATCGTTAAGGTATAGTGGTTTCTTGAATGAACTTCCATTTTTATTTTTATTTCACTTTTATTTTTATTCAATTTCCTTTTCACTTCAACTTCCATTTTTATTTAATTTCCAAATAGATTGTTAAGGTATAGTGGTTTCTTGAATGAACTTCCATTTTCCATTTTTATGCAGCTTCCATTTTTATTTTTATTCCACTTTTATTTTTATTCAATTTCATTTTCTATTCAACTTCTTTTTTTATTTAATTTCCAAATAGATCATTAAGGTATAGTGGTTTCTTTAATGAACTTCCATTTTCAATTTCCTTTTCTTTTCAACTTCCTTTTTTATTTTTATTCAACTTTCTTTTTTATTCAATTTCCTTTTCTATTCAGCTTCAATTTCATTTTTTATTCAACTTTCTTTTTTATTTTTATTCCATATAGATCGTTCAGGTATAGTTGATTTCTTGAACGAACTTCCATTTTTCATTCAATTTCCTTTTCTATTCAACCACTTTCCTTTTCTATTCAACTTCTATTTTTATTTAATTTCTAAATAGATCGTTAAGGCATAGTGGTGTCATGAATAAACTTCTATTTTTAATTTTATTTTTAAACTTCCAAATAGAAAAGAAAGCGGAATAAAAATAAAAAAAGGAAGTTGAACAGAAAAGGAAAATGAAAATAAAAATGGAAGTTGCATAAAAATAAAAATGGAAGATGCATAAAAATAAAATGGAAGTTCATTCAAGAAACCACCTTTACGATCTATTTGGACATTAAATAAAAACGGAAGTTGAAAAGAAAAAGAAATTGAATAAAAATGAAAGTGGAATAAAAATAAAAAGGAAATTGAATAGAAAAGGAAGTTGAATAAAAATAAAAGAAACCACTATACCTTAACGATCTAGCTTCCATTTTTATTCAATTTCCTTTTCTATTCAATTTCCAAATAGAACTCTAAGGTATAGTGGTTTCTTGAATGAACTTCCATTTTTATTTTTATTCAACTTCCTTTTTTATTTAATTTCTAAATAGATCGTTAAGGTATAGTGGTTTCTTTAATGAATTTCCATTTTCAATTTTATGCATCTTCCAACTTCATTTTTTATTTAATTTCCAAATAGATCGTTAAGGTATAGTGGTTTCTTGAATGAACTTTTTATTTTTAATTTTATGCAACTTCCATTTCTATTTTTATTCCACTTCTATTTTTATTCAATTTCCATTTTTAATTCGTTAAGGAAATTGAATAAAAATGGAAGTTGAATGGAATAAAAATAAAAATAGAAGTTGTATAAAATTAAAAATGGAAGTTCATTCAAGAAACCACTATACCTGAATAGATCGTTAAGGTATAGTGGTTTCTTGAATGAACTTTTATTTTTAATTTCCTGCAACTTCCATTTTTATTTTTTATTTTTATTCAATTTCCTTTTTTATTCAACTTCCTTTTTTATTTATTTTTATTCCACTTCTATTTTTTTTCAATTTCTTTTTTATTCAACTTCCTTTTCTTTTCAGTTTCCATTTTTATTTTTATTCCACTTGCATTTTTATTTTTATTCAACTTCCTTTTTTGTTTAATTTCCAAATAGATCGTTAAGGCATAGTGGTGTCTTGAATAAAAAAGGAACTTCCATTTTCAATTTTATGTAACTTTCATTTTTATTTTTATTCCACTTGTATTTTTATTCAATTTCCTTTTTCATTCAACTTCCTTTTCAATAGATTGTTAAGGTATAGTAGTTTCCTTTTTTTATTCAATTTCCGTTTCTATTCAACTTCATTTTTTATTTAAAATTAAAAATGAAAGTTCATTCAAGAAACCACTATACCTTAACGATCTATTTCCTTTTCTATTCAACTTCTATTTTTATTCCATTTTATTTTTATGCAAGTTCATTTAACTTGAATAAAAATAAAATGGAAGTTGCATACCTTAACGATCTATTTGAAAATTAAATAAAAAAGGAAGTTGAATAGAAAAGGAAATTGAATAAAAATAGAAGTGGAATACAAATAAAAATGAAAGTTGCATAAAATTAAAAATGGAAGTTCATTCAAGAAAACGGAAGTTTAATGAACTTCCATTTTAATTTTATGGTGCTTCCATTTTTATTTTTATTTAATTTCCTTTTCCATTCAACTTCCATTTTTATTCCGCTTCTATTTGGTTCATTCAAAAATTAGTTAAGTTCATTCAAGAAATGGAAGTTCATTCAATATAGAAAAGGACCACTTTTCTTGAATGAGCTTCCATTAAAATAAAAGTGAAAGTTAAATATTTAATTTCCAAATAGATTGTTCAGGTATAGTGGTTTCTTGAATGAACTTCCATTTTCAAGTTCTTTTTCTATTCAACTTCCTTAAAAAAGGAAGTTGAATAGAAAAGGAAATTTTTATTCAGGTATAGTGGTTTCTTGAATGAACATCTATTTTTATTTAGCTTCCTTTTTTATTCAACTTTAATTTTTATTCAATTTCCTTTTCTATTCATGGTTTCTTGAATGAACTTCCTTTTTTATTCCACTTCTATTTTTATTTAATTTCCTTTTCTATTCAACTTCCTTTTTTATTTAACCACTATACCTGAATAGAAAAGAAAATTGAAAAAAGAAAGTTCCTTTTTTATTCCCCTATTCCATTTTTATTCAACTTCCAATTTCCTCTCCTTTTTTATTTTTATTAAATTAAAAATAAATAAAAATAAAAATGAAATTGAAGTTCATTCAAAAAACCACTATACCTTAATTTCCAAATAGATCGTTAAGGTATAAGAATGCAAGTGGAATAAAAATGGAAGTTCATTCAAGAAACCACTATGCCTTAACGATCCATTTGGAAGTTCATTCAAGAAAATAGGAAGTTGAATGGAAAATAAAATTGAATAGAAAAGGAAATTGAATAAAAGGAAGTTTATTCAATTTCATTTTCTACTCAACTTCCTTTTTTATTTAATTTCCAAATAGATCGTTATGGTATAGTGGTTTCTTGAATGAACTTTTATTTTTAATTTTATGCAACTTCCATTTTTATTTTTATTCCACTTCATTTTTATTCAACTTCATTTTTTATTTAATTTCCAAATAGTTCGTTAAGGTATAGTGGTTTTTTTTGAATGAACTTCAATTTTTAATTTTTTGCCACTTCCATTTTTATTTTTATTCAACTTCTATTTTTATTCAATTTCCTTTTCCATTCAACTTTCTTTTTTATTTAATTTCCAAATAGATCGTTATGGTATAGTGGTTTCTTGAATGAACTTCCTTTTCTATTCAACTTCCTTTTTTATTTAATTTCCAAATAGATCGTTAAGGTACACCACTATGCCTTAACGATCTATTTGGAAATTAAATAAAAAAGGAAGTTGAATAGAAAAGGAAATTGAAAATGGAAGTTCATTCAAGAAACCACTATACCTTAACGATTTATTTGGAAATGAACTAAAAATGGAAGTTCATCCAAGAAACCACTATACCTGAACGATCTATTTGGATATTAAATAAAAAAGGAAGTTGAATAGAAAAGGAAATTGAATAAAAATAAAAATGGAAGTTGCATAAAATTGTATAGTGGTTTCTTGAATGAACTTCCAATGGAAGTTGCATAAAATTAAAATGGATCCATAAAAAAGGAAATTAAATAAAAATGGAAGTTCATTCAAGAAGTGGAAATTATTTAAAGAAGAAAGTTGAATAGAAAAGGAAATTGAATAAACCACTATGCCTTCAATTTTTAATTTTATTCAACTTCCATTTTTATTCAATTTCCAAATAGATCGTTAAGGTATAGAAAGAAACCACTATACCTGAATGATCTATTTAGAACTTTAATAAAAAAGGAAGTTGAATAGAAAAGGAATAAAAAAAAGGAAGTTGAATAGAAGGAAGTGGTGTCCATTGCATAAAAATGCAAGAAACCACCTTTTCCATTCAATTTCTATTTTTATTTAATTTCCAAATAGATCGTTAAGGTATAGTGGTTTCTTGAATGAACTTTCATTTTCAATTTCCAAATAGAAAAGGAAATAATTTCCAAATAGATCGTTAAGGAATGAACTTCCTTTTCTATTCAAGAAATCACTAAGGAAATTAAATAAAAAAAGGAAGTTGAATAGAAAAGGAAATTGAATAAAAATGCTACAAATAAAAATAAAAGTTGCATAAAATTAAAATGGAAGTGGAAATTAATGATCGATAAGGTATAGAAAATGGAAGTTTATTCAAGAAACCACTATACCTTAACGATCTATTTGGAAATTAAATAGATCGGTAAGGTATAGTGATCAAGAAACCAGTATACCTTAACGATCTATTTGGAAATTAAATGAAAAAGGAAGTTGAATAGAAAATGCAAGTGGAATAAAAATAAAAAAGGAAGTTCATTCAAAAATGGAAATTGCATAAAATTAAAAATGGAAGTTCATTCAAGAAACCACTATACCTTAACGATCTATTTGGAAATTAAATAAAAATAGAAGTTGAATGGAAAAGGTGGTTTCTTGCATTTTTATGCAATGGACACCACTTCCTTCTATTCAACTTCCTTTTTTTATTCCTTTTCTATTCAACTTCCTTTTTTTATTAAAGTTCCAAATAGATCGTTCAGGTATAGTGGTTTCTTTCTACACCTTAACGATCTATCTGGAAATTGAATAAAAATGGAAGTAGAATAAAATTAAAAATTGAAGGCACGGTGGTTTATTCAATTTGTCCAAATAGATCATTAAGGTATTCCACTTGCTTTTTTTATTTTTATTCCACTTGCATTTTTATTTGGAAATTTCAACTTCCATATTGAAATAAAAATGGAAGTTCATTCAAAAAACCACTATACCTTAAAGACATTACGATCAATTTGGAAATTAAATAAAAAAGGAAGTTGAATAGAAAAAAGACGGAAGTTCATTCAAGAAACCATAACGATCTATTTGGAAATTAAATAAAAGAGGAAGTTGAATAGGAAAGGAAATTGAAAATGGAAGTTCATTCAAGAAGCCACTATACCTTAACGATGTATTTGGAAATTAAAATGGAAGTGGCAAAAAATTAAAAATGGAAGTTCATTCAAGGAACCACTATACCATCCAAATAAAAAAGGAAGTTGCTTTTTTAATTAATTAAAAAGGAAATTGAATGAACTTCTATTTTTATTTTTATAGTGGTTTCTTGAATGAACTTCCGTATTTAATTTTATGCAACTTCTTTTTTTATTTAATTTCCAAATAGATCGTTAAGGTGTAGTGGTTTTTATTTAATTTCCAAATAGAACGCTAAGGTATAGTAGTTTCTTGAATGAACTTCCATTTTCATCTTTATTCCACTTCTATTTTTAATTTTATGTAGCTTCCATTTTTATTTTTATTCAATTTCCTTTTCCATTCAACTTCCTTTTATTTTTATTCAACTTCCTTTTTTATTCAATTTCCTTTTTTATTCAACTTCCTTTTTTATTTCCAAATTGATCGTTAAGGCATAGTGGTTTCTTGAATGAACTTCAATTTGGAAATTAAATAAAAAAAGAAGTTGAATAGAAAAGGAAATTGAATAAAAAAGGAAGTTGCATAAAATTAAAAGTGGAAGTTCATTCAAGAAACCACTATACCTTAACGATCTATTTGGAAATTAAATAAAAAACCACTATACCTTAACGATCTATTTGGAAATTAAATAAAAAAGGAAGCTAAATAAAAAGGAAGTTGAATAAAAATGGAAGTTGAATAGAAAAAGAAATTGAATAAAAAAGAAAATTGTGATCTATTTGGAAATTAAATAAAAATGGAAGTTGAAAAAAAAAAAGGAAATTGAAAATTGAAGTTCATTTAAGAAACCAAATAAACCTTAACGATCTATTTGGTTTCTTGAATGAACTTCCATTTTCCATTTTTATGTAGCTTCCATTTTTATTTTTATTCAATTTCTTTTTCTATTCAACTTCCATCTTCATTCAACTTCCTTTTTTTATTCAACTTCATTTTTTGTGGTTGAATAGAAAAAGTTTCCAAATAGATTGAATAAAGGAAGTTGGAAAAAAATAGATCGTTAAGGTATAGTGGTTTTTTTGCCTTAACGATCTATTTAATTTCCATTTTTATTTTTATTCAATTTCCTTTTCTATTCAACTTCCTTTTTTATTCCACTTTCATTCAAGAAAGCATTTTCTATTCGGAACTTATATTTGGAATAAAAATAGAAGTGAAAATTAAATAAAAAAAGAAGTTCATTCAAGAAACCACTATACCTTAACAATCTATTCATTGAATAGGAAATTGAATAGAAAAAGAAGTTGCATAGATAGAAAAGGAAGTTCAATGGAAAAGGAAAATGCAAGAAATTAATTTCGAGAAACCACTAAATTAATTTCCAACTTCCTTTTCTATTCAACTTCCTTTTTTATTTAATTTCCAAATAGATCGTTAAGGTATAGTGGTTTCTTGAATGAACTTTCATTTTTAATTTCATTCAACTTCCATTTTTAATTTTATTCAATTTCCTTTTCCATTTAACTTCCTTTTTTATGCAACTTCCATTTTTAATTTTATTCCACTTTTATTTTTATGCATCTTCCATTTTTATTCAATTTCCTTTTTTATTTAATTTCCAAATAGATCGTTAAGGTATAGTGGTTTCTTCAATGGACTTCCATTTTTAATTTTATTCAACTTCCATTTTTAATTTTATTCAATTTCCTTTTCCATTCAACTTCCTTTTTTATGCAACTTCCAATTTTAATTTTATTCCACTTTTATTTTTATGCATCTTCCATTTTTATTCAATTTCCTTTTTTATTTAATTTCCAAATAGATCGTTATGGTATAGTGGTTCAACTTCCACTTCATCTTAACGATCCATTAGTGGTTTTTTGCCACTTCCATTTTTAATTTTCTGCATCTTCCATTTATTCCATTTTTATTTTTATTCAACTTTCTTTTCAATTCAACTTCCTTTCTATTTTGCCACTTCCATTTATATTTTATAGAAGTGGAAATTGAATGAAGTTTAATTTCCAACCAATTAGATCGTTATGGAAAAGGAAATTAAATAAAAAAGGTATATTCAACTTCTTTGTTTATTTAATTTTCAAATAGATCGTTAAGGTATAGTGGTTTTTTGAATGAACTTTCATTTTTAATTTTATTTAACTTCCATTTTTATTTTTATTCCACTTGCATTGGTTTTTTTGTAACGCCTTCAAAATAATAACATTAAATCCAACAATCTAGACATGCATTTATATAAAAGATAACTATCATTCTATTCATCAGAGTGATTCATTACAAAAAGTATTACATGTTAACAACAAAAGCAAATGCCCTACGAGCTTACAGCTTTCCAAGTTAACACTTGGTTACAAAAAAAAGAGTGCTAACTCAGTACACATTAAGCCCTTGGCTTGAAATTACATGTAATACAGCAAAAATAACAAAATAACAGAAGTTTGTCTGCCTCTAGCCTCCCAAGCTATGTCCTTGGAGGTGGCATGCTACCTGTACCTGAAAATGATATCCCATATAGGGTGAGCCACAGCCCAGTAGAAATACACTAAACCAACTATGAACATTGACTAAACTAATGGCAAATGATAGGTGGTCATCACTGATACACCCACTTATATCACATTCCAGTTTCATGACATTAAGTCCATGTTACACTTCATTTCCATTTCTTTTTCAACTTTGAGTTTGAAAACACGGCTTAGAACCTGGCCAAATAACTTTATGAGATTTTAACTCATCTTTAAAACACTTTCTAAAATCTGATGGATACACATGGTGTGGTGCTGTATCAATAACATATAAAATCACTCCCACATATCTCAAATAATACACATAGTAGTGCTGTATTAATGAAACAAAACACTTCCATACGTTTCAAATAATACACATTGTAGTGCTGTATTAATGAAACAAAACACTTCTATTTCGCAGTCTGATACACATTGTAGTGCTGTATCATTGTCACACAAAATCCGGTTTAGAGATCCATACCCTATCTTCCCCTAAACCGCGGAGTACATCCCCTATCTCCTCCCATACAACATAATGTATATAAACACAGATCATATACACATTCAATCAATACATAAAGTTGATGTATTATTCCAATCGTTATGTTCGATAGCATGTTCAACTGATTAGTTTTAGTTTGCCTAATCATCATGCAGTGTCTACAACAATCAAGACTATCCTCTACCGATAGCCCAAAGCAGTTATTTCTAAACAAAAAATAAATGCATCAAATGGATATATAATCAACATTTCAACTAGGTGAGCAATAATTAAATTCGACTACACCCCTTTAACTCCATGCATCTTCAATTACACTTTCTCAATTCAATTCTTCATTTTTCCAAATTAATTATACAAATTAATTTAACTATGTAATTAGGACATTTCCCGTAATTAACATAACAACCCTAAGGTTCCATTTTCTTCAATGGATCAATATTAATCTCATTTCTTTCTATGCCAAACATGCATATAGGTTTATATAAACAAAACCCCAACTTTTGTAAAATTACACAAAAGCCCCAAACTTTCACAAAATTACCAAACCAACCCCCAACATATCAAAATGCTAAAATTTAAAGACAAAGCTCATAAAGAGGAGTAGGATATCCCTACCTCGAAATTTGAGCTCCAACGGAGAAGAAGACCAAAAACCCAACGTGCTCCAAATCCCAACTTTTTCAGATTAAAACGAAGCCCTCAACACCCTCTATCTTTTTAACAAAGGACCTAGGGTAGATTCACACTCTAGCTAGATGATACCTTAGAGAGAAGGCAAGTTTAGAGAGAGAGAGAGTCTCAGATTCTAGGGTTTTCAAAACAAAGAAGATGAAAAAGTGAAGTTGAATCCACTGCTGTCTACTGATATACACAGGTTCGCTCGAGCGAAGACTTGGTCGCTCGAGCGACCAGATACAGAAAACCCTCGCTCGAGCAAAGAAAGCCTCGCTCGAGCCAAAAACTCGAAGCTTCAGGTCTGCAACCCAGAAGCTCGCTCGAGCGATAGAATGCTCGCTTGAGCGAAGAATTCGAAAACATACACCTCGCTCGCTCGAGCGAAGGAAATCTCGCTCGAGCGAAGAAACACAGCTCTCAGGTCCAGAACGAGACGCAGACGCTCGCTCGAGAGAAGGAACTCTGGTTCGAGCCACCAAACACAAAACTCAAATCTCGCTCGAGCGAAGAAACCTTGGCTCGAGCGAAGGACCAAAAGCAAAGAGCTCGCTCGAGCGACGAACTGCTCGCTCGAGCGAAGGACCAAAATTCTGGGCAGCAACCTTTTGTTCCCAAACACAACCAACCTGTGACAAACCTGCCCAACACATTCTATAACTCAAATACGAAGTATGAAATGATGTAAACAAGATTTATACAACTGCTAACAACCACGGAACCAAGTCTGGATCACTGTACAACAAGGGGAAAAACCCAGGATCACTATAACCTCCCCCCCTTAAAGAATTTCCTCCCCGAAATTAAGCACAAGTTTTCAAAAACAAGTTTTTTTCCATTTAAACAATGTTATATTACAATATTCAATAACTCGACCCATTACTGGTCATTCCCATCTCTTATCAAGAGGCATTTCACAATATGTAAACAACATATATATTTCAACATGCATTAACATTATGCATTGTCCTTCCAATTTCAACAATTTCATATCATAAGTAGTGTTCATGATACATTTCCAATTCTACAATATATTCAACATATATAATGTTACATTCAACTTCCATATTGAGGCAAGTTCCAAAACATAGTTCCATTAAACCAAAACATTTTCAATGTTTTACGACTTAAAACATATATAAAGCTTTTAAGTCCAACAATATTACAAAATCTAAATACAAGATTACATATCAACAAACATGTCCGGATATTTCTCACGGACTTCCAACTCACATTCCCAAGTGGCTTCCTCCACTCCTTGATGCTTCCACAAAACCTTCACCAAAGGGATGGTCTTGCCTCACAAGACTTGCTCCCGCCTATCCAAGACCCGAACCGGTCTCTCCTCATATAAGGCATCCTCATCTACCTCCAAGTCGGTCCAATCCAATACATGTGATGGATCCGGCTCATACTTCCGAAGCATACTCACATGAAACACGTCATGAACTCCGGACAACTGCGGCGGTAAAGCTAAACGATAGGCAACCTCACCAATCCTCTCAAGGATCTCAAAAGGGCCAATAAATCGAGGGGATAACTTCCCTCTCTTCCCAAATCTCATCAATCCCCACATAGGTGATATCTTTAGAAAGACATGATCACCTATCTCAAGCACCAAAGGTCTCCTCCTATGGTCGGCATAAGATTTCTGACGACTCTAGGCTGTAACAAGCCTCCTCCGGATAAGCTCAACTTTCGCTGTCATTTCCCTCACCAACTCCGGACCCAACAAAGGTGCATCACCCACCTCGGCCCAACAAACTGGAGACCTACACGGTCGGCCATACAAGGCCTCAAACGGTGTCATACCGATACTAGACTGAAAACTGTTGTTGTAGGCAAACTCCACCAATGGCAAGTGCCTCTCCCACGTCCCACTAAAGTCAATGACACAACCCTGAAGCATATCCTCAAGGATCTGAATAGTACGCTCGGACTGCCGTCAGTCTGAGGGTGATAAGCCGTACTAAAGGTCAACTTAGTGCCCAAGGCACTCTGCAAACTCTGCCACAACCTAGCAGTAAAACGAGGATCTCTGTCTGAGATGATCGTCACTGGGACCCCGTGCAACCTCACTATGTCCCGAATATACAAGTTGGCAAGATGATCTACCGAATCTCTTACGCGCATAGGAATGAAGTGCGCTGACTTAGTCAACCGGTCTACAACCACCCAAATAACATCATTACCCCGCTGAGTCCTCAGAAGACCTACAACGAAGTCCATAGTGACATGCTCCCACTTCCACTCGGCAATAGGCAAGGGTTGTAACAAACCCACTGGCCTCTGATGTTTGGCCTTCACTTGCTGACAAGTAAGGCACTTAGACACAAGGGCTGCCACATCTCTCTTCATACGCCACCACCAAAACTGGCGACCCAAATCCCGATACATCTTAGTGCCTCCCGATGCACCGCAAGGCGCGAATTATGAAACTCTCAGAGTACCTCCTCTCGGCAAGACTCCGGTACAAACAAACGGTCTCGGTATCTCACACTCAAGTCGGGATACACCGTCAAACCCTTCTCAACCTTCCCACTGGAGATCTTCTCTCGGAGGGACTCTACCTCAAGGTCACCTCTCTGTGCCTCTAACACTCGTGTCACAAGTGTAGGCTGCACCACAACAAAAAACAAGGCCGCAGCCTCAACAGATTCGCCCAGAAGCAAATCAAACTCGCCAAGTGCCCCCAACATCTCCCACTTCCAGATGGCTATACAAGCTACATCACTAATGGATTTTCTGCTAAGGGCATCGGCCACAACATTAGCCTTCCCTGGATGATAATGTAACTCGAAGTCATAATCCTCAATAAATTCCATCCACCTCCTCTACCTCAAGTTCAAGTCTTTCTGTGTAAACAGATATTTCAGACTCTTATGATCCGAGAACACCTCGAATCTCGCACCATAAAGGTAGTGCCTCCAAATCTTCAAGACAAATATCACTGTGGCTAATTCTAGGTCATGTGTAGGGTAATTCTTCTCGTGTGTTTTCAACTGACGTGAGCCATAGGCTACCACTTTCCCCTCTTGCATCAACACACAACCCAAACCCTCTCATGAGGCATCACAGTAAACTGCATAACCCAACCCTCTCTCCGGAATAATCAAGACTGGAGCGGTGGTCAATCTAACTTTCAGCTCTTGGAACGACTTTTCACAGGTCCTCACTCCATACAAATTTGACTCCCTTCCGAGTCAATCTAGTCAACGGCGAAGCTAGTCTGGAGAAATCCCTCACAAACCGGCGGTAATACCCATCTAATCCCAGAAAACTGCAGATCTCAAACACACTCTTAGGCTGTGCCCAATCTTGCACTGCCTCAGTCTTGGATGTATCAACAGACACCCCTTTCCCGGAGACTACATGGCCTAAGAACTTGACTTCTTCTAGCCAAAACTCACACTTTCCAAACTTGGCATACAGCCTGTGGGCTCTAAGTAACTCAAGCACCACTCTCAAGTGTTCCTCGTGCTCCTCATCTGAAGGTGAATAAATCAGGATGTCGTCCACGAAGACAACTACAAAACGATCTAAGAATTCCGGAATATCTGGTTCATCAAATCCATAAACACTGCCGGTGCATTGGTGAGCCCAAATGGCATCACCAGAAACTCATAGTGGCCATACCGCGTACAGAATGCCGTCTTCGGAATATCCTCCTCCCTGACCCTCAACTAATGGTAACCCGATCTCAAGTCTATCTTAGAGAAACAACGGAAACCCTTCAACTAGTCAAACAAATCATCTATACGAGCATAGGGTACTTATTCTTGACCGTAGCCCGATTCAGCTTTCGGCAGTCGATACAAAGTCTCAAGGCACCATCTTTCTTTTTAGCAAAGAGGGCCGGTGCTCCCCACGGTGAAACACTAGGACGTACAAAGCCCTTATCCAGCAATTCCTGGAGCTGAACCTTCAACTCAACTAACTCGGCTGGGGCAAAACGATAAGGTGCCATAGAAATTGGCGCCGTGCCGGGCACTAAGTCAATGGAGAACTCGATCTCTCGGTGAGGTGGCAAACTAACAAGATCCTCGGGAAAGACGTCCGAGTACTCACAAACCACTCTCGGCAATACAGTCTGGGTCTCATTACACTCACCACTCATAAAGCTAGCAAGTAGACCACTAAGCTCACTCCGCCCTCGCGGATCATACACCAGTGGCAAAACACTACCAACCCGGTCCCCCAAGAAATGGAAACACTCCCTGCTCAAGGTACAAATAGTGACCCTCTGGCGGTAGCAATCGATGACTACCCGGTATGACGATAACCAGTCCATACCCAAAATAACATCAAAGCCCTTCATGGGCATAACTACAGAAGGAAACGGAAGCCTACGATCGGCGACCTCTATATCACAACCTCTAACACCTTGTTTCAAGATCAATTCACCCCCAAGAGGTGACACTACACAAATAAGAGATGCTAACTGTGCCAACTCCAACTCCAAAACAGATGCAAATGTAGCAGATACAAAGGAACAAGATGCACCCGTATCAATCAATACACTAGCAACTGAGTTGCAAAACAAGAAGGTACCTCTCACAACTGATGGAGTAGGTACAAGATCCTGCGCGGTAACAGCATACACGCGCCCAGTAGGCCCCTGATCCACCTGCTCACCCCTTGGAACATACGACTGCTGCACAGACTGGGACGACGAAGCCCCCGGATTGGCCCTCGAGGCCTGCACAAACTGAGCTGGCTGAAAACTCTGCGTCTGTCTAGAACCAGACACCCCCGATGTGGCACCCAACTGCGGGCAAAACCTCTTCAGGTGCCCAGGATGACCACACTGATAACAAGACAAGGACTGGCCTCTACCCTGACTCTGGCTCTGCGATCTAGCTGAAGAAGAAGTAGCTCTCTGACCCCCTCCCCTCTGTGGGCAAACTGAAGCCTTGTGCCCCAACTGACCACATTTGTAGCACGTGAACTCTCCCTGATTGCCTCTCCCCGAGCCTGCACTCGGCACTGGAAAGGTTGATCTAGCAACACCGCCCTGAGACTGCTGAGGGTTAGCACCCCTCTGTGTAACAACCCACATTCATGTCTTAGTCATGTTCATGTGCATTTACATAACTTTGTCTTATTAAGTTTGCATTCATGAATCTTGTCTTGTTTTGCTTAAGTGTTGCTTGGATGCTTTGTTCCTTCCTTGCTGACCTCAAGCCTAGGTCATGCCAAGCCTAGGTCATGTTAAGCCTAGGTCATGCCAAGCCTAGGTCATGTCAAGCCTAGGTCATGCCAAGCCTAGGTCATGTCAAGCCGAGGTCATCTTAAGCCTAGGTCACACCTTTGAACCTCTTACACCTTGGACCATCTTGGAACCACTTTGGTTGACCTCCACCATCACCTAGGCATATTGGCCGAGATGTCATCATCTAGGCCGAGGTGTGCATCACCTAGGCCGAGATATGCATCATCTAGGCCGAGATGTTATCATCTAGGCATCCTAGATCTTTGATCCTTGCACTTAGTGATCTTGTTCCGGGACTGGAATGACCTAGACCGAGGTGTGGCATATCTAGGCCGAGGTGTGGCACAACTTGGCCAAGTGTTATCCTTCCTAGCCGAGGTCATTGAGACCTTACTTGCCGAATCCTATGTCCTTGCCGAGATCATCACTTGCCGGAGTTCCCATGTCATCTAGCTTGTTGAGTACGCTTTGTCATAGCCTTATCTTATCATTCAGTCACCTTCTTGAGGAGAACCAACCAGCCGTTGCCACGTGTCCGAGCTGAGTGTTAAATCAGCCGGCAGAGATAGAAACCTATCATTTGTTATATCCTTGTTTTGAAGAGGAGAGAGAAGCTCTAGGAGAGGAAGAGGAGTTCTTGAGGGAGAGTAGATTTCCAAGCTTGATCCCTAGAGATCGAACCGTTAGATCTGTGTTCTAAGGTTAGATTCTTGATCTGCTCATGTTGTTCTTTATGATCATGTTATTGCATTGCATGATTGAATACGATTTGTAAGCCATGCATTGTCTTGAAGTTCGGTATTAGAAAGAGAATATGGTATTTATGTGTTCTTGAGGAAAAGTCATGTTTTGATCCGAAAGCTTTCATGAAGATCCATGTTTTTGTGTTTGTTTTCATATGATCTTCAAGTATGGGTACCCAGGTCCATGTTTTCCAACTGATAACATGAAATCCCAGATTTTGTATAAACAAGTTATGATTTTAGCATTCATGTTCTTCATGTTCTTCATGTTCATATTCTTCATGTCCTTGAAGGAGGAAACCCAGATTTCCAGACCTCATTTCCCTAGGTGTGATCACCGAGACCACTCTTGCCTAGATCACACACCTAGGCCAAGCATTGTATCTCACCTTGGCCTACCTTGCATGATCACTTGCACCTTAGTCTATCTTGCATGCACACCTAGGCTAACCACTGCATCACCTAGGCCAAGATGTTCATCATCTAGGCCAACCATGGTACACCCTTGCCGGCACCTTGTAACACCTCGGCAGAGAGCTCTACACACCGAAGCCTAGGTAACCACACCTCGGCCAAGAGGTGTGGGACCTCGGCCAAGACCTCCTGAGTTCACTCAGCTAGGTCATTTTTGCCTAGATCATTTCTGTGCATCTATTCCAAGACCTAGTTGGTACCCAGCATGTTTTTCCTAGATATTTTCCCTAGATGTTTTCCAGTATATTTTCCCTAGATGTTTACCAGCATGTTTTCCCTAGATGTTTTCCAGCATGTCTTCCCTAGATCATTTGCATTCATGTGAAGCTTGTTTTTAAGAGTGCATTCAATAGGCTTTGCCATGTGTTTGTAGGACTTGGACCTTTGCCTTGATCCCGACGTCCGAAGAACTATGTGAGTGGTATTTTTAATAAAGTTATGTTATAAAGTTTGATAAAGCCTTGCTTTGCTTTGTTTTGAAAAGTATTTGTTTAAGCATGAATGATTACCCATATTTTATGTATCAAGTATAAGTCTTGTGTATCAAGTATAAGCTTTGTTTTGGATGACATTCTCGGGGAGTCCGTACGTGCCAAGGGACTTTAAGCACTTGTGGCACCAGTCCGTACATGCCAAGGGACTTTAAGCGCTTGTGGCACAAGTCCTTAGTGTCAGGGGACTATAATGCAACTGCACAATTGTTTTGGAGTCCATACGTGCCAGGGGACTTTAAGCATTTGTGGCACCTTTGTTTGTTTGTTTGTCCGGAATGTCATCACCCGAAGTATATGTTTTGATACAAGTTTTGCCAAGTACATGTTTTGATATAAGTTATGTTATATGTATTGTTTTGACAAGACCTCGAGAATCATTCATTTAAACCTTTATTACTTGTACCATTCACTGAGTATCCAAGCTCACCCTCTCCTTATATATATGTAGGTATCAAGCTAGAAGGAGGTTACGCCAAGATGTTTTGGAATGCATGTTATGTCGGCATTTGTTTTGGATTCATGTTATGCCGGCATTTGTTTTGGATTCATGTTACGTCGGCATCATAAAGATTATGCTTCTTGACTTGTATTTCATGTATTTTGTTATGTCGGCTTGAGAAGCCTTTTATCCAATATGTAATATTTGCACTTTACTTCATTTGTATTCAAGTTGTAAAGCTATGTAAAGATGTATGCCATTTCACTTGACTTATGCACAGCTCTTGTGGACTACTTAGATATATATATATTGCTTCCACACTTGTAAGCCCCATACATTTACACTCTGATTGTGTATGAAATTTTGAAAGTTGGTCTTCGGTAATCTCGGATTACTGGCCATCACGGCACCATTCTACTAGGGGCGGAATGGGGTCGTGACCCTCTGTCTCCTGCCATCACCCTTACCATCCTGACTCCTCTTGGAGCCTCTCTGTCTAGCCTCCTCCTCTTGCATCATGATCTCCATATGGGCTGCAGCATCAACCAAGCGCCCGTACTCTTAGATCATAGAACCCCCAACTCTCAACTTGAGGCCACGCCTCAACCTCGTCTCAAACTCGATGCAACGGCATTTCTCGGACGCCACAAGTTCAGGTGCAAACCTAGACAAGCTAGTGAAAGCAGCCTTATACTCGGCTACTGAAGAACTCAACTGAAAAAGATGGAGGAACTGGTCTCTCAGCTTCTCCCTGACTGCTGGAGATAAGTACTTCTCCTGAAAAGCCTCCACAAAAGCCTCCCACGTGCCACCAATACGCGCCCTCATAAATTTCCACCACTGACTCGCATTCCCCTTTAGCTGGAAGGATGCCAAGGTCACTTTCAACGCTCCGTCCTCGATGCCAAGCATCTCGAACGTCTTACTCATCTGCTCTAACCACTCGTCAGCCTTGAGTGGCTCCTTCGAATCACCGATAAACTCGTCTGGTTAGACCGGAAGAACTCCCTTTTCAAGAAGGAAGGCCCTACATCAACAACCTGGGCCTGCACTAGAGCCTGAACTGGAACCTCAGCTCTAAGAATACCCATAGACTCTCTCAAAGCATCGGCTATCCCTCGGGCCAAGTTGCCCATAGCCTGCTGACCTGCTGGCTCGGCCACATTGGCCTGGCCAACTCCCTCCTGCTGTGTCGGAAAATCATCCGGTAAAGGCATCTCCTACCTACCACGCCTACCACGTCTACCTCCACATCCTCTTCCTCGTGCTGACATCCTAATAAAGGTAACAAGGAACGTTAGCACATTTATAAATGTGCCAAAGCTAAACACTCGCGTCCTAATGCATGGACAACTGTAATTCACTCCACGTAAGCACATAAACACATAAGCACTTACGAATTTCATTTCCGGATAATGATAGTCCCGAGGCGTTGCTAGAGTTCCGGTTAGAAACAGCATTGATCAAGTGCTTTTCCAACAAGACTCACAGAAACCCAATGATCCAATCAACATCCCAGAAACTACATTCCATACCCACATAGTCACATAAGCATGTTATCACATAAACACATAATGTTACACATAAGTCTCTGACAAGTCTCTAACAAGCGAGACAAACCCATTGTGATACTAATCACTTCCCACGTACCCAAAGTATTCGAACCCGGTACGCTCTGATACCAAGTTGTAACACCCTCAAAATAATAACATTAAACCCAACAATCTAGACATGCATTTATATAAAAGATAACTATCATTCTATTCATCAGAGTGATTCATTACAAAAAGTATTACATGTTAACAACAAAAGCAAATGCCCTACGGGCTTACAACTTTCCAAGTTAACACTTGGTTACAAAAAAAAGAGTGCTAACTCAGTACACATTAAGCCCTTGGCTTGAAATTACATGTAATACAGCAAAAATAACAAAATAACAGAAGTCTGTCTGCCTCTAGCCTCCCAAGCTATGTCCTTGGAGATGGCATGCTACCTGTACCTGAAAATGATATCCCATATAGGGTGAGCCACAGCCCAGTAGAAATACACTAAACCAACTATGAACATTGGCTAAAATAATAGCAATTGATAGGTGGTCGTCACTGATACATCCACTTATATCACATTCCAATTTCATGACATTAAGTCCATGTTACACTTCATTTCCATTTCTTTTTCAACTTTGAGTTTGAAAACACGGCTCAGAACCTGGCCAAATAACTTTATGAGATTTTAACTCATCTTTAAAACACTTTCTAAAATCATGATGGATACACATGGTGGTGCTGTATCAATAACATATAAAATCACTCCCACATATCTCAAATAATACACATAGTAGTGCTGTATTAATGAAACAAAACACTTCCATACGTTTCAAATAATACACATTGTAGTGCTGTATTAATGAAACAAAACACTTCTATTTCGTAGTCTGATACACATTGTAGTGCTGTATCACTGTCACACAAAGTCCGGTTTAGAGGTCCATACCCTATCTTCCCCTAAACCGCGGAGTACATCCCCTATCTCCTCCCACACAACATAATGTATGTAAACACAGATCATATACACATTCAATCAATACATAAAGTTGATGTATTATTCCAATCGCTATGTTCAATAGCACGTTCAACTTATTAGTTTTAGTTTGCCTAATCATCATGCAGTGTCTACAACAATCAAGACTATCCTCTACCGATAGCCCAAAGCAGTTATTTCTAAACAGAAAATAAATGCATCAAATGGATATATAATCAACATTTCAACTAGGTGAGCAATAATTAAATTCGACTACACCCTTTAACTCCATGCATCTTCAATTACACTTTCTCAATTCAATTCTTCATTTTTCCAAATTAATTATACAAATTAATTTAACTATGTAATTAGGACATTTCCCGTAATTAACATAACAACCCTAAGGTTCCATTTTCTTCAATAGATCAATATTAATCTCATTTCTTTCTATGCCAAACATGCATATAGGTTTATATAAACAAAACCTCAACTTTTGTAAAATTACACAAAAGCCCCAAACTTTCACAAAATTACCAAACCAACCCCAACATATTAAAATGCTAAAATTTAAAGACAAAGCTCATAAAGAGGAGTAGGATATTCCTACCTCGAAATTTGAGCTCCAACGGAGAAGAAGACCAAAAACCCAACGTGCTCCAAATCTCAACTTTTTCAGATTAAAACAAAGCCCTCAACACCCTCTATATTTTTAACAAAGGACCTAGGGTAGATTCACACTCTAGCTAGAAGATACCTTAGAGAGAAGCCAAGTTTAGAGAGAGAGAGTCTCGGATTCTAGGGTTTTCAAAACAAAGAAGATGAAAAAGTGAAGTTAAATCCGCTGCTGTCTACACAGGCTCGCTCGAGCGAATACTTGGTCGCTCGAGCGACCAGACACAGAAAACCCTCGTTCGAGCGAAGAAAGTCTCGCTCGAGCCAAAAACTCGAAGCTTCAGGTCTGCAACCCGAAAGCTCGCTCGAGTGAAGAATTCGAAAACATACACCTCGCTCGCTCGAGCGAAGGAAATCTCGCTCGAGCGAAGAAACACAGCTCTCAGGTCCGGAACCAGACGCAGACGCAGACGCTCGCTCGAGCAAAGGAACTCTAGTTCGAGCCACCAGACACAAAACTCAAATCTCGCTCAAGCGAAGAAACCCTGGCTCGAGCGAAGGACCAAAAGCAAAGAGCTCGCTCGAGCGACGAACTGCTCGCTCGAGCGAAAGACCAAAATTCTGGGCAGCAATCTTTTGTTCCCAAACACAACCAACTTGTAAAAAACCTGCCCAATACATCCTATAACTCAAATACGAAGTATGAAAGGATGTAAACAAGATTTATACAACTGCTAACAACCACAGAACCAAGTCCGGATCACTGTACAACAACGGGAAAAACCCGGGATCGTTATATTTTTGAACTTCCAAATAGATTGTTCAGGTATAGTGGTTTCTTGAATGAACTTCCATTTTTAATTTTATGCAACTTCCACTTCTATTTTTATTCAATCTTCTTTTCTATTCAAATTCCTTTTTTATGCAACTTCCATTTTAAATTTTATTCAATTTCCTTTTCTATTCAACTTCCATTTTTTATTTAATTTCATTTTTTATTTAATTTTTATGCAATTTCCTTTTCTATTCAACTTCCATTTCTATTCAACTTCCATTTTTAATTTTATGCAGCTTCCATTATACCTTAACGATCAATTTGGAAATTAAACAAAAAAGAAAGTTGAATAGAAATTAAATATGGAAGTTCATTCAAGAAAGCACTATACCTTAACGATCTATTTGGAAATTGAATAAAAATGGAAGTTCATAATAAAAATGGAAAAGGAAATTAAAATGGAATAAAATTAAAAATGGAAGTTCATTCAAGAAACCTTAGATAGGAACCACTATACCTTAACGATCTATTTGGAAATTGAATAAAAATAGATCGTTCAATTTCCCATTTTATTCCACTTGCATTTCTATTCAACTTCATTTTCCATTTAACTTCCTTTTTTATTTAATTTCCAAATAGATCGTTAAGGTATAGTGGTTTCCATTTTTATTCAATTTTCATTTTTATTTAATTTCCAAATGGATCGTTAAGGTATAGTGGTTTCAAGAAACCACTATACCTTAACTTAATTCAACTTCCTTTTAAAAATAAAAATCACTATACCTTAACGATCCATTTGGAAATTAAAAAAAAAGAAGTTAAATGGAAAATGAAGTTGAATAGAAATGCAAGTGGAATAAAATAGGAAATTGAACGATCTATTTTTATTCAATTTCTAAATAGATCGTTAAGGTATAGTGGTTCCGTTAAGGTATAGTGGTTTCAATTTCCTTTTTTGTTTTTCCTGAAAATGAAATAAAAAAGGAAGTTGAATACAAAAATTGTATGCAACTTGAAGTTGAATAAAAAATGGAAGTCAATTTCCTTTTTTATTTTCATTCAATTTCTTTTTTTATTGAAAAGGAAGTTCATTTTTTATTCAACTTCCTTTTTTATTCCACTTTCAGTCAAGAAACCATTTTCTATTCGGAACTTATATTTGGAATAAAAATAGAAGTGGAAATTAAATAAAAAAAAGAAATTCATTCAAGAAACCACTATACCTTAACGATCTATTCATTGAATAGGAAATTGAATAGAAAAGGAAGTTGCATAGATAGAAAAGGAAGTTCAATGGAAAAGGAAAATGCAAGAAATTAATTTCAAGAAACCACTAAATTAATTTCCAACTTCCTTTTCTATTCAACTTCCATTTCTATTCAACTTCCTTTTTTATTTAATTTCCAAATAGATCGTTAAGGCATAGTGGTTTCTTGAATGAACTTCCATTTTTAATTTTATTCAACTTCCATTTTTAATTTTATTCAATTTCCTTTTCCATTCAACTTTCTTTTTTATGCAACTTCAATTTTAAATTTTTTTCCACTTTTATTTTTATGCATCTTCCATTTTTATTTAATTTCCTTTTTTATTTAATTTCCAAATAGATCGTTAAGGTATAGTGGTTTCTTGAATGAACTTCCATTTTTAATTTTATTCAACTTCCATTTTTAATTTTATTCAATTTCCTTTTCTATTCAACTTCCTTTTTTATGCAACTTCCAATTTTAATTTTATTCCACTTTTATTTTTATGCATCTTCCATTTTTATTCAATTTCCTTTTTTATTTAATTTCCAAATAGATCGTTATGGTATAGTGGTTCAACTTCCACTTCACCTTAACGATCCATTAGTGGTTTTTTGCCACTTCCATTTTTAATTTTATGCATCCTACATTTATTCCATTTTTATTTTTATTCAACTTCCTTTTCTATTCAACTTCCTTTCTATTTTGCCACTTCCATTTATATTTTATATAAGTGGAAATTAAATGAAGTTTAATTTCCAACCAAATAGATCGTTATGGAAAAGGAAATTAAATAAAAAAAGGTCTATTCAACTTCATTTTTTATTTAATTTCCAAATAGATCGTTAAGGTATAGTGGTTTTTTGAATGAACTTCCATTTTTAATTTTATGCAACTTTCATTTTTATTTTTATTCCACTTGCATTGGTTTTTTGAACTTCCAAATAGATCGTTCAGGTATAGTGGTTTCTTGAATAAACTTCCATTTTTAATTTTATGCAACTTCCACTTCTATTTTTATTCAATTTTCTTTTCTATTCAACTTCTTTTTTCTTTTTATTCCTTTTTTATTTAATTTCCAAATAGATCGTTAATCTATAGTTGTTTCTTGAATGAACTTCCATTTTTAATTTTATGCAACTTCCATTTTTATTTTTATTCTGCTTCTATTCAACTTCCATTTTTATTTAATTTCCAAATTGATCGTTAAGGTATAGTGGTTTCTTGAATGAACTTCCATATTTAATTTTATGCAACTTCTAGAAACCACTATACCTTAACGATCTATTTGGAAATTAAACAAAAAAGAAAGTTGAATAGAAAAGGAAATTGAATAACAATGGAAGTTGAATAGAAAATGAAATTGAATAAAAATAAAAATGCACAAAATTAAAAATGGAAGTTGAATAGAAAAGGAAGTTCATTCAGGAAACCACTATACCTTAACGATCTATTTGGAAATTAAATAAAATAACAAAGGAAGTTAAATAGAAAAGGAAATTAAATAAAATTAAAAATGGAAGTTCATTCAAGAAACCACTATACCTGAACGATCTATTTGGAAATTAAATAAAAAAGGAAGTTGAATAGAAAAGGAAGTTGAAACCACTATGTCTGAACGATCGTTAACGATCCATTTGGAAATTAAATAGTAAAGGAAGTTGAATAGAAAATGAAATTGAATAAAAATTAAAGTGGAAGTTGCATAAAATTAAAAATAAAAGTGGAAGTTGAATAGAAAAGAAAATTGAATCGTTCAAGTTTCTTGAATGAACTTCCATTTTTAATTTTATGCAGTTAAGGTATAGTGGTTTCTTTAATGAACTTCCATTTTTATTCAAGTTCCTTTTCTATTCAACTTCCTTTTTTTATTTAATTTCCAAATAGATCGTTAAGGTATAGTGGTTTCTTGAATGAACTTCCCTTTTTAATTTTATGCAACTTCCTTTTTTATTTTTATGCAACTTCCATTTTCTTTCAACTTCCATTTTTATTTAATGTCCAAATAGATCATTAAGGTATAGTGGTTTCTTGAATGAACTTCCTTTAGTGGTTTCTTCAATGAACTTCCATTTTTAATTTTATTTCACTTCTATTTTATTGCACTTGCATTTTAATTCAAGATGATCTATTTGGAAATTAAATAAAAAAGGAAGTAAAATAAAAATTAAAAATGGAAGTTCATTCAAGAAACCACTATACCTTAACGATTTATTTTTATCCAATTTCATTTTCTATTCAACTTCCTTTTTTATTTAATTTGTAAATAGATTGTTAAGGTATAGTAGTTTCTTGAACGAACTTCCATTTTAAATTTTTTGCAACTTCCATTTTTATTTTTATGCAGCTTCCATTTTTATTTTTATAGATCGTTCAAGTATAGTGGTTTCTCCTTTGCCACTTCCATTTATATTTTTATTCAACTTCCTTTTCTATTCAACTTCATTTTTTATTTAATAGATAAAGGGATTGTTAAGTTATAGTGGTTTCTTGAATGAATTTCCATTTTTAATTTTATGCAGCCTTCACTTTTATTTTTATTCCAAATAGATCGTTAAGGTACAATGGTTTCTTTAATGAACTTCCATTTTCAAATAAATTCAATTTCCTTTTTTATTCAATTTCCAAATAGATCGTTAAGGTATAGTAGTCGTTCAGGTATAGTGGTTTCTTGAATGAACTTCCATTTTTAATTTTATGCAACGTTCATATTTATTTTTATTCCACTTACATTTTTATTTTTATTCGACTTCTATTTTTATTCAATTTCCTTTTTTATTTTATTTCCAAATAGATCGTTAAGGTGAATGAAATTGAATAAAAATAAAAATGCAAGTTGCATAAAATTAAAAATGAAAGTTCATTCAAGAAACCACTATTTGTTTTATTTCACTTCTATTTTTATTTAATTTCCTTTTCTATTCAACTTCCACTTGCATTTTTTATTTTTATTCCACTTCCATTTTTATTCAATTTCCTTTTTGGAACGATCTATTTGGAAATTAAATAAAAAAGGAAATTGAATAGAAAAAGAAATTGAATAAAAATTAAAAATAAAAATGGAAGTTGCAAAAAAAGGAAGTTGAATAGAAACGGAAAAGGAAGTTGAATGCATCTTTCATTTTTATTTAATTTCGATTTCCTTTTCTATTCAGCTTCCATTTTTATTCAACTTTCTTTTCTATTCATTCAAGAAACTAGTATTTTTATTCAATTTCCTTTTCCATTCAAATTTCTTTTTTGTTTAATTTCCAAATAGATCGTTAAGGTATAGTGATTTCTTGAATGAACTTCCATTTTCAATTTCCTTTTTAATGAACTTCCATTTTCAATTTCCTTTTCTATTCAACTTCTTTTTCTATTCAACATCCTTTTTTTATTTAATTTCCAAATAGATCGTTAAGGTATAGTGGTTTCTTGAATGAACTTCTATTTTTAATTTTATGGATCTTCTATTCAACTTCCTTTTTTATTAAAGTTCGAAATGGATCGTTGAGGCATAGTCGTTTCTTGAATGAAAATAAAAATGGAAGTTGCATAAAATTAAAAAATTGATCGTAGTTTCTTAAAATTAAATAAAAATTTCATTCAAGAAACCACTATACCTTAACGATCCATTTAGAAATTAAATAAAAAAGGAAGTTGAATAGAAAAGGAAGCAGAATAAAAATAGAAAAGGAAGTTGAATAAAAATAAAAGTGGAATAAAAATAAAAATGGAAGTTCATTCAAGAAACCAGTATACCTTAACGATCTATTTGGAAATTAAATAAAAAAGGAAGTTGAATAGAAAAGGAAGCGGAATAAAAATAAAAGTGGAAGTTGCATAAAAATAAAAATGGAAGTTGCATAAAATTAAAAATGGAAGATGCATAGAAAAGGTTTCTTGAATGAACTGGAAGTTCATTCAAGAAACCACTATACCTTAGCGTTCTATTTGGAAATTAAATAAAAAATGAAGTTGAAAATAGATCGTTAAGGTATAAATAGATCGTTAAGGTATACCTTAACGATCTATTTGGAAATTAAATAAAAAAGGAAGTTAATAAAAATAAAAGTAGAAGTTGCATAAAATTAAAAATGTAAGTTCATTCAAGAAACCACTTCCTTTTTTATTTTTAATTGCATTTTTACAAATGGAAGTTCATTCAAGAAACCACTGTACCAGAACGATCTATTTGGAAATTAAACAAAAAAGGCAGTTGAATAGAAAAAAATGAAGTTAAATAAAAATGGAAGTTGCATTAAATAAAAAGGAAGTTGAATAGAAAAGAAAATTGAAGAAAAATTAAAGTTGAATAAAATTAAAAATAAAAAAGGAAGTTGAATAGAAAAGGAAATTGAATAAAATTAGAAGTGGAATAAAAATAAAAATCGAACTATTTGGAAATTAAATAAAAAAGGAAGTTGAATAGAAAAGGAAGTTCATTCAATTTCTATTTGGAAGTTTATTTAATTTCCAAATAGATCGTTCAGGTATAGTGGTTTCTTAAATGAACTTCCATTTTTATTTTTATGCATCTTCCATTTTTATTTCTATTCAATTTCCTTTTCTATTCAATTTCCTTTTTTAATTCAATTTCCTTTTTTGTTTAATTTCCTTTTTATTTTTATTCCGCTTCCATTATTCAACTTCCTTTTTTATTTAATTTCTTTTTTTATTCAACTTTCTTTTTTATTTAATTTTCAAATAGGCTAAAAATAAAAATTGAATGATCTATTTGGAAATTAAATAAAAAAAGGAAGTTGAATAGAAAAGAAAATTGAATAATAGATGAAATTGAATAAAAAATAGAAGTGGAATAAAAATAAAAATGGAAGTTGCATAAAATTAAAAATGGAAGTTCATTCAAGAAACCACTATACCTTAACGATCTATTTGGAAATTAAATAATAAAGGAAATTAAATGGAAAATAAAATTGAATAAAAATGGAAGTTGCATAAAATTAAAAATGGAAGTTCATTTAAGAAACCACTATACCTTAATGATCTATTTGGAAATTAAATAAAAATGGAAGTCGAATAGAAAAGGAAATGGAATAAAAATAAGAATGGAAGTTCATTCAAGAATGGAAAAGGAAGTGAAATAGAAACGGAATAAAAATGGAAATTAAATAAAAATAAAAGTGAAAGTTCAAAAATGCAAGTTCATTCAAGAAACCTCTTCCATTTTTATTCAATTTCCAAATAGATCGTTAAGATACAGTGGTTTCTTGAATGAAGTTCCATTTTCAATTTCCTTTTCTTTTCAGTTTCCTTTTTTATTTAGTTTCCAAATAGATCGTTAAGGTATAGTGGTTTCTTGGATGAACTTCTATTTTTAATTTTATGCAACTTCCATTTTTATTTTTATTCCAAATAGATCGTTAAGGTATAGTGGTTTCTTGAATGAACTTCCATTTTTTATTTTATGCAGCTTCCATTTTTATTTTTATAAATCGTTCAGGTATAGTGGTTTCTTGAATGAACTTACATTTTTAATTTTATGCAACTTCCATTTTTATTTTTATTCCACTTCTATTTTTATTCAATTTCATTTTCCATTCTATTAAGGTATAGTGGTTTTTTGAATGAACTTCCATTTTTAATTTTAATTTTATGCATCTTCTATTTTTATTTTTATTCAATTTCCTTTTTTATTCAACTTCCTTTTTTATTTAATTTCCAAATAGATCGTTCAGGTATAGTGGTTTCTTGAATGAACTTCCATTTTTATTTTATTCCGCTTGCATTTTTATTCAGCTTTCATTTTTTATTCAACTTTCTTTTCCATTCAACTTCCTTTTCTGTTCAACTTCCTTCCATTTTTTAATTTCCAAATAGATCGTTAAGGTATAGTGGTTTCTTGAATGAACTTCCACTTTTATTTTTATTCCACTTGCATTTTTATTCAATTTTCTTTTTTATTTAATTTCCAAATAGATCGTTAAGGTATAGTGGTTTCTTGAATGAACTTCCATTTTTATTTTTATTCAACTTCTTTTCTATTCAACTTCCTTTTTTGTTTAATTTCCAAATGGATCGTGAAAGTATAGTAGTTTCTTGAATGAACTTCCACTTCTATTTTTATTCCAGTTCCTTTTCTATTCAACTTCCATTTTTATTTAATTTCCAAATAGATCGTTAAGGTATAGTGGTTTCTTGAATGAACTTCCATTTTTATTTTTATTCAACTTCCTTTTTTATTTAACTTCATTTTTTATTTAATTTCCAAATAGATCGTTAATGTATAGTGGTTTCAATTTCATTTTCTATTCAACTTCCCTTCTTATTTAATTTCCAAATAGTTCATTCAGGTATAGTGGTTTCTTGAATGAACTTCCTTTTTTAATTTTATGCAACTTCCATATCTATTTTTATTCCACTTCTATTTTTATTTTTATTCCACTTGTATTTTTGTTCAATTTCCAAATAGATCGTTAAAGTATAGTGGTTTCTTGAATGAACTTCATTTTTCAATTTCCTTTTCTATTCAACTTCCTTTTTTATTTCCACTTCCGCTTCTATTTTTATTCCACTTCTATTTTCATTCAATTTCATTTTCCATTCAACTTCCTTTTTTATTTAATTTTCAAATAGATCGTATAGTGGTTTCTTGAATGAACTTCCATTTTTATTTTTATTCCGCTTCTGTTTTTATTTAATTTCCAAATAGATCGTTCAGGTTTAGTGGTTTCTTGAATGAACGGAAGTTGAATAGCAAAGGAAATTGCATAAAAATGAAATTGAATAAAAATAAAAAAAGGTAGTTGCAGAAAATTAAAAATGGAAGTTCATTCAAGAAAAAGAAAGTTGAATAGAAAAGGAAATTGAATAAAAAATGATCTATTTGGAAATTGAATAGAAAAGGAAGTTGAATAAAAAAGGAAATTTAATAAAACCACTATACCTTAACGATCTATTTGGAAGTTTATTCGATTTCCTTTCCATTCAACTTCCTTTTTTATTGAATGAACTTCCATTTTTAACTTTATGCAGCTTCCATTTTTATTTTTATTCAAGAAACAACTATACCTTAACGATCTATTTGGAAATTAAATAAAAAAGGAAGTTGAATAGAAAATGAAATTAAATAAAAATGGAAGTGGAATAAAATTAAAGGTGGAAGTTCATTCAAGAAACCATTAAAATAAAAATGAAACCACTATACCTTAACGATCTATTTGGAAATTAAATAAAAAAGGAAGTTGAATAGAAAAGGAAGTTGAATAAAAAATGAAGTTGCATAAAATTAATTTCCAAATGCATCGTTAAGGTATAGTGGTTTCTTGAATGAACTTCCTTTTTCAATTTTATGCAATTTCCATTTTTATTTTTATTCAATTTCCTTTTCTATTCAACTTCCTTTTTTATTACACTCTTATTTTTATGCAATTTCCTTTTCTATTCAATTTCCTTTTCTATTCCACTTCCTTTTGTATTTCATTTCCAAATTGATCGTTAAGGCATAGTGGTTTCTTGAATGAACTTCCATTTTTTTTCCACTATACCTGAACGATCCATTTGGAAATTAAATAAAAAAGGAAATTGAAAATGTGTATTCCACTTCTATTTTTATTCAAATTCAATTTCCATTCAACTTCCTTTTTTATTTCAATTTTAATGAATTTCTATTTTTATTTTTATTTTTAATTTTATGTAACTTCCATTTTTATTTTTATTCCACTTGCATTTTTATTCAACTTCGTTTTCCATTCAATTTCCTTTTTTATTTAATTTCCAAATAGATTGTTAAGGTATAGTGGTTTCTTGAATGAACTTTCATTTTTAATTTTTATTTCTATTCAACTTCATTTTCCATTCAACTTCCTTTTTTATTTAATTTCCAAATGTTTCGTTAAGGTATAGTGGTTTCTTGAATGAACTTCAATTTTTAATTTTATGCAACTTTCATTTTTATTTTTATTCCACTTCCTTTTCTATTCAACTTCCTATTTGAAAATTAAATAAAAAAGGAAGTTGAATAGAAAAAGAAATTGAATAAAATTAAAAATGGAAGCTGCATAAAATTAAAAATGAAAGTTCATTCAAGAAACCACTATACCTTAACGATCTATTTGTAAATTAAATAAAAAAAGGAAGTTAAATAAAAAAGGAAATTGAATAATTTCTAAATAGATCATTAAGGTATAGTGGTTTCTTGAATGAACTTCCATTTTCAATTTCCTTTTCTATTCAACTTCCTTTTTTATTTAATTTCCAAATAGATCGTTAAGGTATAGTGGTTTCGTGAATGAACTTCCATTTTTAATTTCCTTTTCTATTCAACTTCCTTTTTTATTTAATTTCCAAATGGATCGTTAAGGTATAAAAATGGAAGTTCATTCAAGAAACCACAATAGCTTAACGATCTATTTGGAACTTAACGATCTGTTTGGAAATTAAATAAAAGTGGAAGTTGAATAGAAATGCAAGCGGTTTAAAAATAAAAATAGAAGTTGCATAAAATTAAAAATGGAAGTTCATTCAAAAAACCATTATACCTTAACGATCTGTTTGGAAATTAAATAAAAAAGGAAGTTGAATAATAAAAATAAAAATGGAAGTTCATTCAAGAAACCAGCATACCTTAACGATGTATTTGGAAATTAAATAAAAAAGGAAGTTGGATAGAAAAGGAAGTTAAATAGAAAAGGAAATTGAATAAAAATGCAAGTGGAATAAACATAAAAATGAAAGCTGCATAAAAAAAAAGTGGAATAAAATTAAAAAGGAAGTTGAGTAGAAAAGGAAATTGAATAAAAATGCAAGTGGAATAAAAAAGGAAGTTGAATAGAAAGGGAAATTGAAAATGAAAGTTCATTCATGAAACCACTATACCTTAACGATCTATTTGGAAATTAAATAAAAAAGGAAGTTGAATAGAAAAGGAAATTGAATAGAAATAAAAATGGAAGTTGAATACAAAAGGAAATTGAATAAAAATAGAAGTGGAATAAAAATAAAAGTGGAAGTTGCATAAAATTAAAAATGGAAGTTGCATAAAAAATTGAAAGTTCATTCAAGAAACCACTATACCTGAGCGGTCTATTCAATTAAATAAAAAAGGAAGTTGAATAAAAAATGAAATTGAATAAAAAAGAAAGTGGAAAAAGAATAGAAGTGGAAGTTGCATAAAATCAAGAAACCACTGTACCTTAACGATCTATTTGGAAATTAAATAGAAAAGGAAGTTGAATAAAAATAAAAGTGGAATAAAAATAAAAATAGAAGTTGCATAAAATTATAAATGGAAGTTCATTCAAGAAACCACTATACCTTAACGATCTATTTGGAAATTAAACAAAAAGGAAGTTGAATAGAAAAGGAAATTGAATGAAAATAAAAATGGAAACTGCATAAAATTAAAAATGGAAGTTCATTCAAGAAAAGGAAGTTGAATAGAAAAGGAAGTTGAATAAAAATGAAAATGGAAGTTGAAACCATTTTATAGATCGTTAATTTCCAAATTGATCGTTAACTTCCTTTTTTATTCCACTTGCATTTTTATTCAACCACTATACCATTCAAACGATCTATTTGGAAATTAAATAAAAAAAGAAGTTGAAAAAGAAATGGAATAAAAATAAAAAATAAAAGTGGAAGTTGCATAAAATTAAAAATGGAAGTTCATTCAAGAAACCACTATGCCTGAACGATCTATTTGGAAATAAAAGGGAATATGCAAGTGCAATAAAAATCGAAATGGAAGTTGAATAGAAAAGTAAATTGAATAAAAATATAAGCGGAACAAAAATAAAAATGGAAGCTGAATAAAATTAAAATGGAAGTTCATTCAAGAAACCACTATACCTTAACGATCTATTTGGAAGTTGAATAAAAATGGAAATTAAACAAAAAAGGAAGATGAATGGAAAATGAAATTGAATGAACTTCCATTTTCAACTTCCTTTTTTATTCAATTTTCTTTTCCATTCAACTTCCTTTTTTATTTAATTTCCAAATAGATCCGCTTCTTTTTCCATTCAACTTTCTTTTTTATTTAATTTCAAATAGATCGTTATGGTATAGTGGTTATTTGAATGAACTTCCATTTTTCATTCAATTTCCTTTTCTATTCAGCTTCCTTTTTTATTTAATTTCCAAATAGATCGTTAAGGTATAGTGGTTTCTTGAATGAACTTCCATTTTTAATTTTATACAACTTCCATTTTTATTTTTATTCAACTTTAATTTTTATTCAATTTCCTTTTCTATTCAACTTCCTTTTTATTTAATTTCCAAATAGATCGTTAAGGTATAGTGGTTTCTTGAATAAACTTCCATTTTTAATTTTATGCAACTTCCATTTTTATTTTTATTCCGCTTCTATTTTTTTTTTAAAAATGGAAGTTCATTCAAGAAAAGGTTTCTTGAATGAATTTTCATTTTCAACTTCCTTTTCTATTCAACTTCCATTTTTATTTTTATTTCAATTTCCTTTTCTATACAACTATACCTTAACGATCTATTTACAATAAAAATGAACTTCCTTTTCTATTCAACTTCCTTTTTTATTTTCTTTTCTATTCAACTTTCATTTTTATTTTATTTCCAAATAGATCGTTAAGGTATAGTGGTTTCTTGAATGAACTTCCATTTTTATTTTTATTACACTTCTATTTTTATTCAATTTTCATTTTTATTTCGCTTCCATTTTTATTTTTATTCCTTTTCTATTCAACTTCCACTATACCTGAACGATCTATTTGGAAATTAGATAAAAAAGGAAGTTGAATAGAAAAGGAAATTAACTAAAAATGCAAGTGGAATAAAAAAAGAAGGAAGATGCATAAAATTAAAAATGGAAGTTCATTCAAAAAACCACTATGCCTTAACGATCTATTTGGAAATTGAATAAAAAATGAAGTTGAATAGAAAAGAAAATGAATAAAAATAGAAAAGGTAATTGACATAAAATTAAAAATGAAAGTTCATTCAAGAAACCACTATACCTGAACGATCTATTAGGAAATTAAATAGAAAAGGAAGTCATTTTCTAGTCAACTTCATTTTTTATTTAATGTCCAAATGGATCGTTAAGTTAATAGTGGTTTCTTTTCTATTTTCATTGAAGAAACCAACCACTATACCATTTTTATTCAATTTCCATTTTTCTTGAATGAACTTCCATTTTTAAATGCAAGTGCAATAAAATGCAAGTGGAAGTTGAATAAAAATAAAAATAGATCATTATGGTATAGTGGTTTATTGAATGAACTTCCATTTTTATTTTTATTCAATTTCCTTTTCTACTACCTTTTTCATTCAAGAAACAAAAAAGGAAGTTGAAGCGGAAAAGGAAATTAAATAAAAATGGAAGTTGAATAGAAAAGGAATAAAAATAAAAATGAATTTCTATTTTTAATTTTATGCAACTTCCATTTTTATTTAATTTCCAAATAGAACGCTAAGGTATAGTGGTTTCTTGAATGAACTTCCATTTTTAATTTTATTCAACTTTCTTTTTTATTCAATTTCCTTTTCTTTCATATTCCTTTTCTATTCAACTTCCTTTTTGTTTAATTTCCTTTTCCATTCAACTTCCTTTTTTATTTAATTTTCAAATAGATCGTTAAGGTATAGTGGTTTCTTGAATGAACTTCCATTTTTTATTTTATGTAGCTTCCATTTTTGTTTAATTTCCAAATAGATCGCTAAGGTATAGTCGTTTAATTTCCTAATAGATCGTTAAGGTATCGTTAAGGAAGTTGAAATTCATTCAAGAAACCGCTATACCTTAACGATCTATTTGGAAATTAAATAAAAAAGAAAGTTGAATAGAAAAGGAAACCACTATACCTGAACGATCTATTCAATTAACCACTATACCTTAACGATCTATTTGGAAAACGATCTATTTGGAAATTAAACAAAAAAGGAAGTTGAATGAACTTCCATTTTTAATTTTATGCAACTTTCATGCCACTTCCATTTTTATTCAACTTCCATTTTTTATTCAATGAACTTCCATTTCTATTCCTCTTCTTTTTTTATTTAATTTCCACTATACCTTAACGATCCATTTGGAAATTAAATAAAAATGGAATTTGAATAGAAAAGGAAATTGAATAGAAAAGGAAATTGAATAAAAATAGAAACCACTATACCTGAACGATCTATTTGGAAATTAAATAAAAAAGGAAGTTGAATAGAAAAGGAAAAGAAAATTGAATAAAAATAAAAATAGAAGTTGAATAGAAAATGAAGTTCATTCAAGAAACCACTATACCTTAACGATCTATTTTGGAAATTAACGACTTCTATTTTTATTCAATTTCCTTGAATGAACTTCCTTTTTTATTTTATGCAACTTCCTTTTTTATTTTTATGAAACTTCCATTTTTATTTTTATGCAATTTCCACTTTTAATTTTATGCAACTTCCATTTTTATTTTTATTCAACTTTTATTTTTTATTTTTATTCCGCTTCTCTTTTTATTCAATTTCCTTTTCTATTCAACTTCCTTTTTTATTGAATAGAAAATGGAAATTAAATAAAAATAAAAGTGGAAGTTCATTCAAGAAACCACTATACCTTAACGATCTATTTGGAAGTTGAATAGAAAATAAAAATAGAAGTTGCACAAAAATGGAAATGGAAGTTTATTCAAGAAACCACTATACCTTTTCTATTCAACTTCCATTTTTAATTTTATGCAACTTCGATTTTTATTTTTATTCCACTTCTATTTTTATTCAATTTCCTTTTTTATTTTTATTCCACTTGCATTTTTATTCAATTTCCTTTTCTATTCAACTTCCTTTTTTATTTAATTTCCAAATAGATCGTTAAGGTATAGTGGTTTCTTGAATAAACTTGCATTTTCAATTTTATGCAACTTCCATTTTTAATTTTATGCAACTTTCATTTTTAATTTTATGCATCTTCCTTTTCTATTCGATTTCCTTTTCTATTCCATTTCTCTTTTTATTCGATTTCCAAATGGAAGCTTTCTATTCAACTTCCTTTTTTATTTAATTTCCAAACGTTAAGGTATAGTGGTTTAATTAATGAACTTCCATTTTAAACTATGGAAGTTGAATAGAAAAATGCAAGTGGAATAAAAAAGGAAGTTGAATTCCACTTTTATTTTTATTCAATTTCCTTTTCTAATCAACTTCCTTTTAATTCAATTTTCTTTTCCAAATAGATCGTTAAGGTATAGTGGTTTCTTTAATGAACTTCCATTTTCAATTTTATGCATCTTTCATTTTTATTTTTAATGAACTTCAATTTTCAAATTAAATAAAATGGAAATTGAACTTCCACTTTTTTGCAACTTCTATTTTTAGATCTATTCAACTTTAATTTTTATTCAATTTCCTTTTCTATTCAATTTTCTTTTTTATTTAATTTCCAAATATTTTTATTCCACTTTTATTTTTGTTCAATTTCCAAATAGATCGTTCAGGGATAGTGGTTTTTTTAATGAACTTCCATTTTTGTTTAATTTTATGCAACTTCCACTTTTATTTTTATTCCGCTTTCGTTTTTATTTTTATTCCACTTCTATTTTTATTCAATTGCATTTTTAATTCAACTTCCTTTTCTATTTAATTTCAAAATTGGAATAAAAATGGAAGTTGCATAAAATTAAAAATGGAAGTTCATTCAAGAAACCACTATACCTGAACGATCTATTTGGAAATTAAATAAAAAAGAAAGTTGAATAAAAAAGGAAGCTGAATAGAAAAGGAAGTTTCCAAATAGATCGTTAAGGTATAGTGATTTGTTGCATTTTTAATTTTATTCAACTTCATTTTTCTTGAATGAACTTCCATTTTTATTTTTATCCAACTTCCTTTTTTATTCAATTTACTTTTTTATTCAACTTCCTTTTTTTATTTTTATTTTTAAATAACTTCCTTTTTTATTCAACTTTCTTTTTTATTTTTATTGTACTTGCATTTTTATTCAATTTCCTTTTTTATTTAATTTCCATTTTTTAATTTTATACATCTTCCATTTTTATTTTTATTCCACTTCTATTTTTATTCAATTTCCTTTTCTATTCAACTTCTTTTTTTATTCAATTTCCTTTTCTATTCAACTTCCTTTTCTATTCAACTTCCTTTTTTATTTAATTTCTGAATAGATCGTTAAGGTATAGTGGTTTCTTGAATGAACTTCCTTTTTTATTTAATTTCCTTTTTTATTTAAAAAAGGAAGCTGAATTGATAAGAAAATTGAATAAAAATTCAAGTGGAAGTTGAACTATACCTTAAAAATGAAAGTTTATGCAACTATGGAAGTTGAATGGAAAAGGAAATTAAATAAAAAAATGAAATTAAATAAAAAAGGAAATTAAATAAAAGGAAGTTGAATGGAAAAGGAAATTGAATAAAAATATAAATGGAAGTGGCAAAAAAATAAAAATGGAAGTTCATTCAAGAAACCATTATACCTTAACGATCCATTTGGAAATTAAATAAAATTAAAAATGAAAGTTCATTCAAAAAATCACTATACCTTAACGAATAAAAATGCAAGTGGAATTAAATAAAAAAGGAAGTTGAGTAAAATTAAAAATGAAAGTTCATTCAAGAAACCACTATACCTTAACGATCTATTTGGACATTAAATATCTATTTGAAAATTAAATAGATATTGATGGTTTGGAAATTAAATAAAAATGGAAGTTGAATAGAAAAAGAAATGGAAATTAAATAAAAAAGAAAGTTGAATAGAAAAGGAAATTGAATAGAAAATGGAAATTAAATAAAAAAGGAAGTTGAATAGAAAAGGAAGTTGAACAAAAATGGAAGTTGAATAAAAATAAAAATGGAATGAACCATTTTTATACCTTAACAATCTATTTGGAAATTGAATGGAAAATGAAGTTGAATAGAAAAGGAAATTAAATAAAAAAGGAAGTTGAATGGAAAAGGAAATTGAAAAAGGAAGTTGAATAGAAAAGGAAATTGAAAAAGGAAGTTGAATAGAAAAGGAAATTGAAAATAAAAATAGAAGTGGAATAAAAATAAAAAATGGAAGTTCATTCAAGAAACCACTATACCTGAACGATCCATTTGGAAATTAAATAGAAAAGAAAATTGAATAAAAAAGGAAGTTCATTCAAAATGGAAGTTGCAGAAAATTAAAAATGGAAGTTCATTCATAAAACCACTATACCTTAACAATCTATTTGGAAATTAAATAAAAAAGGAAGTTGAATAAAAAAGGAAATCGAATAAAAATGAAATTGAATAAAGAAGGAAGTTGAACAGAAAAGGAAATTGAATAAAAATGCAAGTGGAATAAAAATAAAAATGGAAGTTGAATAGAAAATGAAATTAAGTAAAAATGCAAGTGGAATAAAATTAAAAATGGAAGTTGAAACCACTATACCTTAACGATCTATTTGGAAATTAAATAAAAATTAATAGATCGGAAGTTCATTCAATAAAAATTAAATAAAAAATTAGAAACGGAAGTTCATTCAAGAAATCACTATACCTTAACAATCTATTTGGAAATTTCCACTTCTATTTTTATTTAATTTCCAAATAGATCGTTAAGGTATAGTTTTTTCTTGAATGAACTTCCATTTTTAATTTTATGCAACTTTCATTTTTATTTTCAATTTCCTTTTCTATTCAACTTCCTTTTTTATTTAATTTTCAAACAGAACATTAAGGTATAGTGGTTTTTTGAATGAACTTCCATTTTTAATTTTATGTAACTTCCACTTTTATTTTTATTCCACTTGCATTTTTATTCAATTTCCTTTTTTATTTAACTTCCTTTTTTATTTTTATTCAAGAAATCACTATACTTGAACGATCTATTTGGAAATTAAATAAAAAAGGAAGTTGAATAGAAAAGAAAATTGAATAAAAATTAAAGTTGAATAAAAATAAAAAAGGAAGTTGCATAAAATTAAAAATGGAAGTTGAATGGAAATTAAATATGGATGTTCAATAAAAAGAAAATTGAATAAAAATGCAAGTTGAATAAAAATAAAAGTGGAAGTTCATTCAATAAACCACTATACCTTGAATGAACTTCCATTTTTATTTTTATGCAACTTTCATTTTTATTCAATTTTTATTTCTATTTAATTTCCTTTTCCATTCAACTTCATTTTTTATTTAATTTCCAAATAGATTGTCAAGGCATAGTGGTTTCTTGTTCAACTTCCATTTTTATTTAATTTCCAAATAGATCATTAAGGCATAGTGGTTTCAATTTCCTTTTCTATTCAACTTCATTTTTTATTTAATTTCTTGAATGGAAGTTCATTAAAGAAACCACTATACCTTAATGATCTATTTGGAAGATGCATAAAATTAAAAATGGAAGTCCATTCAAGAAACCACTATACCTTAACGTTCCATTTTTATTTTTATTCCACTTTTATTTTTATGCAATTTCCTTTTCCATTCAACTTCCATTTTATTCAACTTCCTTTTTTATTTAATTTTCAACTTCCTTTTTCAATTTCCTGCAACTTCCATTTAAAGGATCGTTAAGAAAAAAGGGAAATTGAATAAAAATAGAAGTTGAATAGAAAAGGAAGTTCTATACCTTAACGTTTTAATTTTATTCCACTTCTATTTTATTCAATTTTCATTTCTGTTCAACTTCCTTTTTTATTTAATTTCCTTAACGATCTATTTGGAACTTTAATAAAAAAGGAAGTTGAATAGAAAAGGAAATTGAATAAAAAAGGAAATTGAATAAAAATAAAAAAGGGAGATGCATAAAATTAAAAATGGAATTCATTCAAGAAACCACTATACCTTAACGATCCATTTGGAAATTAAATAAAAAAGGAAGTTGAATAGAAAAGGAAAATGAATAAAAATGGAAGTTGTATAAAATTAAAAATGGAAGTTCATTCAAGAAACCACTATACCTTAACGATCTATTTGGAAATTGAATAAAAAAGGAAGTTGAATAGAAAAGGAAATTAAATAAAAAAAGGAAGTTGAATAGAAAAGGAAATTGAAAATGGAAGTTCATTCAAGAAACCACTATACCTTAACGATCTATTTGGAAATTAAATAAAAAGTGGAAGTTGAATAAATATTTTTTTTTTTTTGATAAATAAACTAGACTTTATTAAAAACGCATCAAGATGATGCAAACCAATACAAAGAAGCCATCCCCAATTAGGGGAAAACAACCCAATAACAAAACTAACCAATCACATCGTCCAGGAAATCCAAAAAAACAAATAAGTCTAGATCAACCGTCCTTTCCAACCAACTATACATAACTACTAAAAGACGATTTTGTAACCAAACAACCGTATGAGCATCATCCAAGAAAGTACGCCGATTCCGCTCCAACCAAACAAGCCACATCACACAAGACGGCGCCAACGCCCAAACTCGCCGCCGCCGACGCCCAAACCTAACGCCCCGCCACGCCCAAAGCATATCCAACACCCTTTTAGGTTGCACCCAAGCAATCCCAAAAAGAGAAAAAATAAAACCCCACAACTGGGAAGCCACCAAGAAATGAAGAAACAAATGATCCACCGACTCAGCAGCACAAAAACACATGCAACACCGATTCACTAAAACATGACCACGTCGCATTAAGTTGTCCAAAGTAAGATTTCGGCCTAAAGCAGCCGTCCACATAAAGAAAACCACCTTAGACGGAACACCCGGTAACCAAACACTCTTCCAAGGAAAAACAAACCCGTCAACCCCCACTAAAGCTTTATAGAACGAAGCAACTGAAAACTGCCTCTTTGCTCCCACCCCAGTCCACTCCATAACATCTTGTCCCCTCCCATTTATTCCCAACCCATATAACACAGCCCACAACTCTATTAACTGATCAACCTCCCAATCATGCACCGCACGCCGCAACTGAATATTCCACACTACCACATCACCACCCCCTAAGTAAGATGCCACCGTTGCCTCCCGATCAACCACAATATGAAAAATCAACGGGAAACGGACCGCCAAAGCCTCCCCTCCACACCACCTATCCTTCCAAAATCGCACCTGCAACCCATTGCCCACCCTAAAAACTACCTACCTCCAAAACTCCTCCCGACCCATCCAAATCCCTTTCCAAAGCCCACAACCATGCGAAGTGAGCACATCCCCCGAAATCCAATTCCCCCTCCCCACCCCATACTTAGAAGCCACCACCCTCCGCCATAACCTGTCCTCCTCCAAAGCAAACCGCCACAACCATTTCCCTAACAAAGCCCGATTAAAAGTTACCAACTTCCGCACCCCCAATCCCCCTGTAGTCTTAGGTTGACAAATCCTCCCCCAGTCAACCAAATGATACCGAAATTCATTAGCACTACTACCCCACAGAAAATCCCGTTGAAGCCTCTCCAACCGATGCGCGACTGATACAGGAATAACATGGACCGACATGAAATAGGTCGGAATACTGCTTAACACACTCTTAATCAACGTCAACCGCCCGCCCTTCGACAAATACTGCCTCTTCCAACCCGCCAGACGGCGCTGTGCACGCTCCAGTACCCCATCCCACACCCCTTTCGCCTTGAAAGAGGCACCTAACGACAAACCCAAATAACTAACTGGCAACGCTGACATCCTACATCCCAAGACAGCAGCTAAAACCGGTAACCGCGCAACCTCCCCAACTGGAATAAGCTCAGACTTTCGCAAATTAACCCGAAGGCCCGATACTGTCTCAAAACATAACAACACACACCGCAAATGACCCACCTGCTGGACCTCAGCGCCGCAAAAAATCAGAGCGTCATCTGCATATAATAAATGAGATACAACAAGAGACATCCCAGACAATGATCCCACAGCAAAGCCCCCCAAGAGACCACCACGCACAGCTCTATCCAACAATCTACTCAACGCCTCCATGACTAATATAAATAACAGAGGTGACAACGGATCTCCCTGCCGAAGACCCCGATATGTGGGGAAAAAACCTGCTGGAGATCCATTAATCAAGACAGACATCCGCACAGTGGAAATGCAAAACTTAATCCAACGACACCAGGTGTCCCCAAAACCCATCCGATCCAGCATATACATGAGAAAATCCCAATTAACATTATCATATGCCTTCTTAATATCCAATTTGCAAATCAGACCGGGACGTTGTTGACGAATTCGAGAATCTACACACTCATTTGCAACCAACACAGCATCCAAAATCTGCCGACCGCCAACAAACGCATTCTGAGACTCAGATACCACGGCCTGTAAAACACCTCTTAGTCTAATGGCAAGGACTTTAGCTAAGATTTTATACACACTGCTCAACAAACTAATAGGCCGGAAGTCACGAACATCCTTAGCCCCGCCTTTCTTTGGAATCAAAGCCAAGAAAGTTGCATTTAAACTTTTTTCAAATTGACCAGAACGGTAAAATGCCTCAAAAGTTGCCATCACATCACCCTTGACCACACTCCAACAATGCTGGAAAAAAGCTAATGAAAATCCATCAGGACCTGGAGCTTTGTCACCACTCATAGCCTGCAAAGCCCCAAACACCTCCTCCTCCGTAAAAGCACCCACCAAACGTTCCTTAGCCTCCGCCGAAATCATATCAAACTGTACCTCGTCCAAGCTTGGCCGCCACTCCCCTTCTTGTTGCCGAAACAAATTTTGATAGAAACCCACAATCCCTTCCCGGATCTTCGGATCCGCACAAAGCTGTCTGCCATCCACCGTCATCCGAGTAATTTGATTAGCCCGCCGATGTGCATTAGCCATCCGATGAAAAAATTTCGTATTTCGATCCCCATCCTTCAACCACAAACAAGTGGAAGCTGAATAAAATTAAAAATGGAAGTTGCATAAAATTAAAAATGGAAGTTCATTCAAGAAACCACTATACCTTAACGATCTATTTGGAAATTAAATAAAAATGGAAAATGAATAGAAAAGGAAATTGAAAAAAAATAAAAGTGGAAGTTGCATAAAATTAAAAATGGAAGTTTATTCAAGACACCACTATACCTTAATGATTTATTTGGAAATTAAATAAAAAAAAAGGAAGTTGAATAGAAAAGGAAATTAAATAAAAAAGGAAGTTGAATTAAAAATGGAAGTGGAATAAAAATAAAAATGGAAGTTCATTCAAGAAACCACCACTATACCTTAACGATCTATTTGGAAATTGAATAGAAAAGGAAATTGAATAAAAATGGAAGCAGCATAAAATTAAAAATGGAAGTTGCATAAAATTAAAAATGGAAGTTAAATAAAAAAGGAAGTTGAATGGAAAATGAAATTGCATAAAAATGATCTATCCTTTTTTATTTTTATTTTTATTTTCATTCAATAATGAATTTCCATTTTTATTTTTATTGCACTTGCATTTTTAATCCACTTCTATTTTAATCCAATTTCCTTTTCTAATTTTATGCAACTTCCAATAATTTTATTCAACTTCCATTTTTAATTTTATGCAACTTCTATTTTTTATTTTATTCCACTTCTATTTTTATTCAATTTCAATTTTTATTTTTATTTCACTTGCATTTTTATTCGATCTATTTGGAAATTAAATAAAAAAGGAAGTTCATTCAAGAAACCACTATACGTTAACGATTTATTTGGAAATTAAATAAAAAAGGAAGTTGAATACAAATAAAAATAGAAGTTGAATAGAAAAAGAAATTGTTTCTTGAATGAACTTCCATTTTTATTTTTATTCCACTTCTATTTTTATTCAACTTCATTTTTTATTTAATTTCCAAATAGATTGTTAAGGTATAGTGGTTATTTGAATGAACTTCCATTTTTAATTTCAAATAGATCGTTAAGGTATAGTGGTTTCTTGAATGAACTTCAATTTTTAATTAAGGTATAATGGTTTCTTGAATGAACTTCCATTTTTAATTTTATGCCACTTCCATTTATATTTTTATTCCACTTCTATTGAATGAACTTTCATTTTTAATTTTTTTTATTTAATTTCCAAATAGATCGTTAAGGAATGAACTTCCTTTTGTATTCAACTTCCTTTTTTGTTTTATTCAACTTCCTTTTATTTAATTTCCAAATAGATTGTTAAGGTATAGTGGTTTCTTGAATGAACTTTCATTTTTAATTTTATGCATCTTCAATTTTTATTTTTATTCCACTTCTATTTTTATTTAATTTCCTTTTCTATTCAACTTCCTTTTTTATTTAATTTCCAAATAGATCGTTAAGGCATAGTGGTGTCTTGAATGAACTTTCATTTTTAATTTTATGCAACTTCCACTTTCATTTTTATTTCTATTCAATTTCCTTTTCCATTCAACTTCCTTTTTTATTTAATTTCCAAATAGATCGTTAAGGTATAGTGGTTTCTTGAATGAACTTCCATTTTTAATTTTATACAACTTCCTTTTTTATTCAATTTCCTTTTCTATTCAACTTCCTTTCTTTTAAATGAAAAAGGAAGTTGAATAGAAAAAGAAATTTTTTAAAAATAGAAGGAAGTTGAATACAAAAAGAAATTGAATAAAAATTAAAGCGGAATAAAAATAAAAAAGGAAGTTGCATAAAATTAAAAATGGAAGTTCATTCAAGAAACCACTATACCTTAACGATCTATTTGGAAATAAAATAATGGAAGTTCATTCAAGAAACCACTATACCTTTTCATTTTTATTCAAGACACCACTATGCCTTAACGATCTATTTTGGAAATTAAATAAAAAAGGAAATTGAATAAAAATGGAAGTGGAATAAAAATAAAAATGGAAGCTCCATAAAATTAAAAATGGAAGGTCATTCAAGAAACCACTATACCTTAACGATCTATTTGGAAATTAAATAAAAATGGATGTTGCATAAAATGAAAAGTGGAAGTTCATTCAAAAAATGGAAGTTCATTCAAGGTATAGTGGTTTCTTGAATGAACTTCCATTTTTAATTTTATGTAACTTCTATTTTTATTTAATTTCCAAATAGATCGTTAAGGTATAATGGTTTCTTGAATGAACTTCCACTTTTAATTTCATTTCAACTTCCTTTTTTATTTAATTTCCTCTTCTATTCAATTTCCTTTCCTATTCAACTTCCATTTCTATTCAACTTCCGTTTCCAAATAAATCATTCAGGTATAGTGGTTTCTTGAATGAACTTCCATTTTTAATTTTATGTAGCTTCCATTTCTATTTTTATTCAATTTCCTTTTTTGTTTAATTTCATTTTATATTCAACTTCTTTTTTTATTTAATTTCCAAATAGATCGTTAAGGTATAGTGGTTTCTTGCATGAACTTCCATTTTTAATTTTATGCAACTTCCTTTTTTATTTTTATTCGACTTCTATTTTTTTTCAATTTCATTTTCCATTCAACTTCCTTTTCTATTTATGCAACTTCCATTTTTATTTTTATTCAACTTTCATTTTTAATTTTGTGCAACTTCCACTTTTATTTTTATTCTACTTTCATTTTTATTCAATTTTCTTTTTCATTCAACTTCCATTTTTAATTTTATGCAACTTCCATTTTTATTTTTATTCCACTTTTATTTTTATTCAATTTCCTTTTCTATTCAACTTCCATTTTTATTTTTATTCAATTTCCTTTTTTATAGTGATCCCGATTTCCCTTTGCTTTAATTGTTGTATCTGGACTTAGGTTCCGTGGAATTGGTTGTTGTGTATATCTCGTTTACATCCTTTACTCTTTGTATTTGAGTCTTGGGTTGTGTTGGGAAGGTTTGAAACAGGTTGGTTGAGCTTAGAAACCAAAACTAGATACCCAGATTTTGGCCTGTCCGCTCGAGCGGAGCTTTTGATGCTCGAGCGGGGCCTTTGTTGTTGCTTGTCCGCTCGAGCGGGGGTTTTGGCGCTCGAGCGGGAAAATCACCCATCCAGTATTTTCCAGGAGTACAGACGTTTGGTGGATGCTGCAACTCATATGGAGATTATGATGCAGGAGGAGGAGGAGGGGCAGAGAGGTTCCAAGAGGAGCCAAGATGGTCAGGGTGACGGCGGAGAGGTTCAGATGTTTTTCCCGAGGATCTTGTTAGTTTGCCACCGCACCGAGAGATAGAGTTCTCTATTGATTTAGTGCCCCGGCACGGCGCCGATTTCTATGGCACCTTATCGTTTTGCCCCAGCCGAGTTGAGTGAGTTGAAGATTCAGCTCTAGGAATTGCTAGATAAGGGTTTTGTTCGCCCTAGTGTTTCACCGTGGGGAGCATCGGCCCTCTTTGCTAAAAAGAAAGATGGTGCCTTGAGACTTTGTATCGACTATCGGAAGTTAAATCGGGCTATGGTTAAGAATAAGTACCCTATGCCCTGTATAGATGATTTGTTTGACCAATTGAAGGGTTCCCGTTGTTTCTCTAAGATAGACTTGAGATCGGGTTACCACCAGTTGAGGGTCAGGGAGGAGGATATTCCGAAGACGGCATTCCGTACGCGGTATGGCCATTATGAGCTTCTGATGATGCCATTTGGGCTTACCAATGCACCGACAGTCTTTATGGACTTGATGAACCGGATCTTTCGGGAATTCTTAGATCATTTTGTGGTTGCTTTCGTGGACGACATTCTTATCTATTCGCCTTCTGAGGAGGAGCACGAGGAACACTTGAGAGTGGTGCTTGAATTGCTTAGAGCCCATAGGCTGTATGCCAAGTTCGGGAAGTGTGAGTTCTGGCTAGGGGAAGTCAAATTCTTAGGCCATGTGGTATCCGGGAAAGCGGTGTCTGTTGATACATCCAAGGTTGAGGCAGTGCAAGATTGGGCACAGCCTAAGAGTGTGTTTGAGATCCGCAGTTTTCTAGGATTAGCTGGGTATTACCGTCGGTTTGCGAAAGATTTCTCCAGGCTAGCTTCGCCGCTGACTAGATTGACACGGAAAGGGGTCAAGTTTGTGTGGAGTGAGACTTGTGAAAAGTCGTTCCAAGAGTTGAAGGATAAGTTGACCACTGCTCCGGTGTTGATTATTCTGGAGAGAGGGTTGGGTTATGCAGTTTATTGTGATGCCTCGCGAGGGGGTTTGGGTTGTGTGTTGATGCAAGAGGGAAAAGTGGTCGCTTATGGCTCATGTCAGTTGAAAATACACGAGAAGAACTACCCTACACATGACCTAGAGTTAGCAGCCGTGATCTTTGCCTTGAAAATCTGGAGGCACTACCTTTATGGTGAGAGGTTCGAGGTGTTCTCGGACCACAAGAGTTTGAAGTATCTATTTACACAGAGAGATTTGAACTTGAGGCAGAGGAGGTGGATGGAGTTTATTGAGGATTACGACTTCGAGTTGTATTATCACCCGGGAAAGGCCAATGTTGTGGCCGATACCCTTAGTAGGAAATCCATTAGTGATGTAGCTTGTATAGCCATCCGGGAATGGGAGATGTTGGGTGTACTTGGCGAGTTTGATTTGCTTCTGGGCGAATCTGTTGAGGCTGCGGCCTTGTTTTCTGTAGTTGCGCAGCCTACACTTGTGACTCGAGTGTTAGAGGCACAGAGAGGTGACCTTGACGATCGTGAGATTGCATGGAGGATGAGTGGATGCACTAGGTTGAAAAGAAGGTGGGAACAAAACCTCTTTTTGAAAATGGGAGATGATTAGGTATAATGGAGGATGAGTGGTAGGTATAATGGAGGATGAGTGGATGCACATGAATGGCTCAGAAATTAGGCAAATGGGTTGTTCCAACCGAACCAAAACCAAGAAAAATGGGCTATTGTAGTTTTGGGCCGAGTCAACAAAATCTGCTTTTAAGCCCAACTTCAAATGGGCATATCTCCCCATATGGACTTGGTTTTAGGCGGTTCTTGGGTCCAAATTGAAGCCACAGAAGTTTACTTTCCAATGGTGGTGGCCTCACATTTAAATTCCAAGTGTACAAAGAGAAATGCCTAATTTAGTAAAGGCTGTCTCGGGCTGGGTCAACAAAATCTGCTTTGAAGCCCAACTTCAAATAGGCATATCTCCCTTATTTGGACTTGGTCTAAGGTGGTTCTTGGGTCTAAATTGAAGCCCCAGAAGTCTACTTTCCAATGGTAGTAGCCTAAAATTTAAATTCCAAGTGTACAAAGAGATATGCCTAATTTAGTAAAGGCTGTCTCGGGTTGGGTCAACAAAATCTGCTTTGAAGCCCAACTTCAAATAGGCATATCTCCCTTATTTGGACTTCGTCTAAGGTGGTTCTTGGGTCTAAATTGAAGCCCCAGAAGTCTAGTTTCCAATGGTAGTGGCCTTACATTTAGATTCCAAGTGTACAAAGAGAAATGCCTAATTTAGTGAAGGCTGCTCATTTCCTTCTTAATGATTTGATACTCATTCTTTTCCTAAACCAATTTTCTTTCATCCCCTCCTATTTCCTTCAACTCCAAACCTATAAAGAAGATGTTTTTAAATATTTTTCAAAAAAGTTCACCTCCCTTCCATTTATTTCCACTTTGTCCTTACTCGGTTTACTGAAAAGTGCAACATTTTAATCGAAATGGGAGCCTCGGGACATTGTAGAAACATTAAAAAAAAAAAAAAACATATTTTGAAAAGACGGTTTTAAGATCTAAAATAGTTTGGTCGAAAAATGGGTGAAGGTTGGGATTAAAACTTAAATTCCATTTTTCTTGTTGAGGATTCTATGAGAAACACATTCTAATTGTCATCATCGGGTAATCAACAGAAAGTGCCCAAGTCTTAGGACTGGTCAAAATGGGGTATCTACAGTTGCCCCTCTTTGACAGAGCTCGAAGTCATTTCATGACGTGAGTGAATGTCAAAGCTCGAAGACGACCCTTTTGACATGGCCGTAAGACTTGGGCAAACAAACAAGATGCAATGCATGTGGTTGAACCAGAAGGTTGCCTACGTATCCCTTTGCAAGGAATCAAACCAGCGTAGTTTAGGGGCAATATGCAAATGATATGCAGGAAGAATTTGAAAATTGGACTTATACGCTTACGCGAAGCCAGTTTGAAAATTAGATTTATGCAATGCAATGCAATGTCATGGAATGCTGGCTATGTTTGCAACTTTCCCTATTCTTCAACAGGGTGACAGACTAGGTTGATTCAGTATCCAGAATTGAGGCGCATATAAGCTATCTCAACCTATGGGGCTACCATACAGATTTCAAGCCGGGGATACACCCCTGGGTATTTAAACCAGACTTTAGTCTCGGAAATCCTGAACCTTTTGCGTTCTAGGCATCGCCATTCGAACTCTAGTTTTCACCGTCTCAGTTGATCTCCTAGGAACTCATTACAAACATAGTCAGGTGACTATACCAGATCGATTGAAGTCGTTCGGGCACGACAAACACCAAAGGAATTGCACCTTTAGAGGATTTAAGGTCTCCTAGACCAGGGATTTTGAGATCTCCTAGACCATGAGAGTGCACAAGATAGTGCGATGCGCAAGGTAGCGCGATTGAAATTGATGCACAAAGCAGTGTGGTACCCAAAGCAGGGCGATTGAAATTGATGCACAAAGCAGTGCGGTACCCAAAGCAGGGCGATTGAAATTGATGCACAAAGCAGTGCGGTGCCCAAAGCAGGGCGGTGGAAATTGATGCACAAAGCAGTGCGGTGCCCAAGGCAGGGCGATGGAAATTGATGCACAAAGCAGTGCGGTGCCCAAAGCAGGGCGATTGAAAGTGATGCACAAAGCAGTGCGGTGCCCAAAGCAGGGCGATTGAAATTGATGCACAAAGCAGGGCGGTGCCCAAAGCAGGGCGATTGAAATTGATGCACAAAGCAGTGCAGTGCCCAAAGCAGGGCGATTGAAATTGATGCACAAAGCAGTGCAGTGCCCAAAGCAGGGCGAGTGAAATTGATGCACAAAGCAGTGCGGTGCCCAAAGCAGGGCGATTGAAATTGAGATTTATGTGGTAGGTGCATGAAGCGAGATTATTGTGCGATAGATGCATAGAATGAAAGAAGGAATTGTATGTTCGAACCAAATACCGTATACATACACCATGTACAAACAAAATACATACGAATACGACAATATACACAGACAAATAACAGACCTATACACAGACATAGACATATACAGTATATATATAGGTATATATGACACAGACATCTACGTACATATACACAAATATATACGGATATATACACAGATATATACGGATATATACACAGACATATACAGTATATATACAGGTATATACAACACAGACATATACGGACGTATACACAAACATATACGGATATATACACAGATGGGGAATATTCCGTTTGTAACCGTCAACAGGAAGATGCCGTTACTGAGAAGGCATATTCCGTTTGCTGTCGTCAACACACGTACGCAAAACACGCAAAAAGAAAGGAAAAACACAAAATGCATGGATGTGGGGATTGAACCCCTGACCTTCGGCCCAGTCTTCGAGTCCTCGACCACTGAACCATGCCACTCTTGTGACAAGATATGCAAACAAATATATATACATATACGAGACATATATACACAAAATCAAAACAAACCAAAAGAAACACTCGATGTGGGGTTCGAACCCCTTTACCTCAGGCTCAGGCTCTCCGAATCCTCAACCCACTAGGCCAAACCACTGAACCCAAGCCACACCTGTGACCCAAATGTTCAAACAAATATATATATTACATAGCTATACAATACATATACATATATATATATATATATATACAACTTTCCCGCCTCTCTTTCTGTTTTTGTCTTACTCTCTCTTCCTTCATCTTCTTCGAGCGTTGTGTCTGGCGCACGATTTCAACAATCTCGGCGCCTGATCGACAGGCTATCCAATCATGCCTCGTTTGTCAAAGATCATCTCGAGCCTTTCTCCCTCTTTGTCTTCTTCTTTGGCTTCATCCTCTTCTTAAGTTGAGGCCTGCGAAAGAGAGAGAGGCAGAGCAAAAGCCTGTAAACTTCCTCTGCCACCACTCTGCAACCTCTTTCTTTTGCATTACTCTCCGCTGCCATGGCTTCTTCACACGGTTCTCTCAATCTTTTTCCAGACCTGAATGAGTCCACAATAGAGATGACCAATTCTGACTCCTCTGGACCTCAACCACGAGCTCCTCCTCCTTCTATTGTTTTTAACTTTCCAGCGATGTCAGTTGAACAAATCATGGCTGCACAGTCTGACATCGAAGCAAACTCGTATACGCTGAGGTCATGTGTGGAGACCGTGACAGTGGTCTCCAACTTGTCCCGTCGGCTGCAGAACAGAACATGTGAGGTGCATCGATTGAATGCACAACTTTCTTTACTTCAGCATATGTACAAAGATTCTCGAAGGGAAGTTAGCGGATTGAAGAAACAAATCAAGGAGTTGAAACGACAGGTGACCGTCGCAACTCATCATGGGACTACCTTTGACGGCCAGTGAGGGATAATCTCCTTCGGAAGCTCTGCCAAGGAAGAGGCAGAGTCTTCAAGAGCTTCGAAGAAGTAAAGATGAAGCGAGGCAGCTGATGGTAAAGTCAGGCCACGAAGTTGTGTGCAAATGAAGCCGGTTGCAATCTTAGTCGTCGGGCTACTGTCGGAGAAGAAAGAAGGAAAAGATCCATCTCTCTCTCTCTCTCTTTGTTTTTGTTTTTTTTTTTTTTGTTTTGTTTTGTTTGTTTGTTTGTTTTTTTTTTTTTTTTTTTTGAGTCTCTGTAATCGGGGATGTCCTCCCCCTGACTTCAATAAAATCAGTTTCTTTTTTTTTTTTTTTTTTGCTCATCACTGGCATGACTGGCATATCACTTTGAGCTTGAAAACAATTTGTTTGATTGAATTTGAGAATGATTGAATTTTTGAAGTCTGAATTACATATTGACTCTTTACTGATCTGAATCAACAAATGACCCAACGAACTGAAAAACGAAGCAAATTAATCCAAATACACTTATATACACTGATTGGTATAAATACACCGACTGGTATAAATATACTGACTCGTATGAAAGGAACACACTTATATACACTGACTGGTATGAATACCCTGATTGGTATGAATACACTGACTGGTATGAATACACACTTATATACACTGAATAGTTGACTCGAGCGCTAGAGGAGACAGAATCTCTAACTCGACTATGCCCCTAGTTCATTGCCTTGACCCTTTTTTTTGTCTCTTGATTTTTTGTAAACATGTTTTGGTCAACATGAGAGTTGGATTAGCATACTTATTCCATTTTCTGTTTCAAATCATGTAAGCTAAACTGTGAGCACTGAAAATTTTCCCTTTTCAAATCCAAAGAATGGTCCAAGTTTTGCAAAAATGGAACAATTTTTGAGAAAAATTAGTCAGCTTCATTCAAATTAATCAAAACCTATTTTTGCAAATGGTCACTACTCAACTAACATGGAATCAACCATTGGGGTGCATAGTTCCAAACCAGATAATCAAAGGTGATATCCGAACCAAGCCAACCGAACCAAGCCAATCTGAACCGAATAAAGTCGAGCAAAACTGGACCAGACCGAACTGAACCGCCAAACCGAATGGAACCGAACTGAACCAAGTTAAATCGAACCAATTGAACTGAGCAGAATGAAGATACACCAATCAAACACGGATAGGACAACCAAGTCGACTAAAGATACACCAATCAAAACATGGACGAGATGAATGAGTTGAAAAATTATTAGGGCCGAACTTCAAGATGAAGCTACCTACGTATCCCAAAGATAGGAATCAGGCCATCGTAGTTCCGGCTAAGGTTTACTCGGGTATTGACACTCTTCTTTTGTGCTCTAACTTTTGCCAAAGCAGTCCTTTCGGGTTTTCAACCTTGCGAGCTTTTCATTTTTCATTTTTTTTTTCATTTTCATTTTGTTCATTTTTTTTTATTTCTTTTGAGTTTCTATTTTTTTTTCTGCTCTAACTTTTGCCTAGGTCGCCCCTCCGGGTTTTCAGCCCAACGAGCCTCTCAAGGGTGATACTTTCATTCTAACTTGTCTATGTTGATTGGGTGTGAAATCTCTAGGCCATCTATAAGAACAACTGCTACACTTGACCAGTAGATATGGTGATGTAGGGACTAGACTGAATTGGGTCCGAATTTGCCCCTAGTGTTGCCCCTAGTGTAGTGGATAGGAACTCGATTGTCCTTCAATAATAAAATTCATTCTCTCAAATTCTGGGTTTTGTCTTTCTGGGTGGTCTTCATTGGGAAACGATTCAGTTTTAACTCTTTGATCACATCCAACCTTTTGCCCCTAGTTCAAAAGTTGCTTCAAATCTAAATCACATCCGACCTTCTTGCCCTAGTTCAAGGGCTATTTTCAATCTGAATCACAGGCCCTACATAGTTTTGGCTAAGGTTCACTCGAGTATTGACACTCTCCTTTTACGCTCTAACTTTTGCCAAAGCCGCCCTTTCAGGTTTTCAACCTTGCGAGCTTTTCATTTTTCTTTTTATTTTTCTTTTTTTTTTTTTTTTTTGTGCTCTAACTTTTGCCTGGGTCGCCCTTCCGGGTTTTCAACCCAACGAGCCTCTCAAGGGTGGTACCTTATTGCCCCTAGTTCAAGGGCTTCCTTCATTTCAGCTATGCAAGCCTCACACTTTTGCCCCTAGTTCAAGGGCTGTTTCAAATCGAAATCACATTCTCTGCCCTGAGTTCAAGGTCTGTTTCCAATCTGGATCACATCATTGCCCCTAGTTCAAGGGCTATTTCCAATTTAGCTATGCAAGCCTTACACTTTGATTGATCATGAAATACTTCGAATCAGGGTTTGAAAGCTAAGGAGCTAAGGAGGTCGGATCTCAAGTCAAGAGGGATCCTATGCTATATAATCAATTCCAGGCATGTCTTCATAGGACCACGTAAAAACAGTTTTTGAAATCTTTTCACAAAGTGACTAATCACTCGTACTTTTACGAAGATAAGATAGAACCAATTTGGACCAAGCCAGGATCCTTCTCAGTACCCACATTAACAAAAATGATTTTATTCATCAAAGGCTTAGCACATTTCTTTTCCTCTCAATTGATCAAAATTTGCAAATCTCGATTAAATTCTTCCTCTTTGTTTTTATCAGAGTTTTTGGAAAAAGTTTTGCAAAACTTTGGTCAATGGAATGATTTAAAGGCACAGAGAAGTAGGCAGACTCTATGGCATTTTTTTTTTTTTTTTTTTTCTGTTTATTGAAAAGAGACTATGACTCAACAATGACAGCAGACTTTTGACAACATACTCAAAAGAAAATGACAAAGAGGACCTAGACATGATAGAAATGTCTAGGTTAGCACTATCGAAATCAACAGACTCTGACTCATTAGGCTGACTCGAGCCTGACTCTAACTCTACAAACTTGGTGGAGTCAGACTTAGACTCAATACTCAATTCAGAACTCAGAATAAAACCATTCTCAATTTTGCTAGTCAAAGTGTGGGCCATCCACAACATTCAAAATAAAGCTTGTGTAACCAACAGGTGGTCACTCCCCAATCACAGAGATTGTCGACTTTGTGGGATATCGGCATTTTTTTTTTTTTACAATTTTTTTTTTGATTTTATGTTTTTGTTATTTTTTTGTTTTGTTTTTGAAGTAATGGTGCTAAACTGAATAGCCTGAACCACTCATTCGAATTAGAGAACCCCTGTATAGATCCCATACATTGCACATAAAGCAGGAAAGAGAACAAACACCCCTATGGAGGGTAGGGTTATCCTGTCCTAACTTTTGAAATGATTTAGGGTTTCACTATTCAAACAAGCGGTATCATACATCCTAGAAATGGGAAAGCATCCTGTCCTAATTTGAAAGGTACTATAGCTCACTATATGTACAAGGTTAGCTCTACCCTAGGGGTTGAAGTCAAGGTGACGTTACCAAAGAGTCCTTTGGGTCATAACCAATAAAGATCCCAGGAAATCAGAAGAGTCAAATAGCCTCTCTTCGGAGTCTGAGAACCTTAGATAGCAGAGCTAGATAGCAAAGCTACCCTTTTGACAAATCTCAAAAGGTTACAACACAAGGCCTCTAAAGTATCGTAAAGATAGGTATAGCGTCACAAAAAGCTTACCTGTGCTCCCACCAGTATCTGGGCAACACAGAAACTTTAAGTGCACCAATGCATGCAATGCAATAAACATATAATTGAAAATAAAAGTCATATCATGGAGTTCGAGTCAAGGTTTCATAAATCCCCAGCAGAGCTGCCAGAAACTGTAATATGCCCGGGGAGTACCCGTGCGCGTTAAACAGTTCGGACCCCCGAGATCTCTTTGATCTCAAGTTTCACGAGTGCAATGTGAAACGTAGTTGAGAGTCCAGATTTGGAAACTTTCATTGAAAATCCATTTTATTGCAATTTTGTCAAAAATGGACTGCGTCATCAGATCTTAGAGTCGCCACCTAATATTTTGGGAAATTAGGAAACCCATGACTCAGTGCCAAGGCCACTGTTCATCGTAACCAAGGATGCTTGGCTCGGAACCTTAGGTATGAGAGGGGAAGGTCAATAATGAGCACCCCTGCTCACCCGATCAAAAGATCGGCCTCTACTAAACCATGATATGACTTTTATTTTCTTTATATGTTCATGTTCTGATTAGTTAATAAATCCTAAAATTTACTATGTGAAGCATACAAGTATAGACTATGCCATTCATTTTGGAACAATTTGATATCATGCATTTTGAAAGAGTTTTGACGATGTACAACCCAAATAAATTGAGTTTACAAGCATGAAAAATCAACATCATTCCAAATTAAGCGACACAACCTCCATCCACTGGCATTCATAGAGTTATATTACATAAGCAAATAGCCTCATGGTAGAATGCTAGACATAGTAAGAAAAACACACACAAACGGGATGCTAAAGCATAAAAACTCACAAATTGACCGAAGTCCCTCGAACAACTACAAAACAAAGTTAGTAAAATATGCATGATCTTATATACAGAATCCTAATGCAATTCACTCATGAGATGCAACTAAAGATTCGGCTTCTAAGATATGACATGTGAATCATCTCAAGAACATGAGGTAGCACGCATAATCACATAGGAATTTGATTAAATCCACAAATGCAAACTTAGCTGAATCAAGATGCATGAAACATAGATGCAAAGCATGGATATAATGAAAGACAAAATATGATGCATATTCACAGATAAAGAAAGCAAGTAAAAGAACGGAATTGAAAGAATCGGGGTGGGGAATTATTACAACACTCGAAAGAATAATTACAAACCAAATTAGAGAGGGATGATGAGAATATTACATCAAAATAAAAACCTCGCAAAACACTCAAAATAAAAATAAATAAAATAAAAGCTTCATGTTCTTTGGAACCGCCGGCGGAAATTGATCAACATTGGGAGATTACGCCATCTTGTCTGGAAGAAACTAACCGACCGGCCAAATAGGCCGGCCGGCCGGCCAACTAAGCCAAGCAAAACCTGTCTTGTTGCGAAACCAAGAAAAGGCACAAACAAAAAAATATGTAGGCGGCTCAACTAACCACTACCGGTTAGATTAAAAACACGAAAACAAATATAAAATAAAAATAAAAAGTACAACCTTACAACATAAACTTAAAACAATAAAACAAATATAAGATAGAACATGCAAGATTACAACAAAACTAATATGAGACTAATACAAGAAAATAAATAAATAAATATGAGGTAGAACATGCAAGATTACAACAAAACTAGTTTGAGATTAAAGCATGCGAATAAAAATAAATAAATAAATAATTATGAGCTCAACAAACCACTAGGATTATAACAATACACTATGAAATATAAAGTAAGAAAATAAATATGAGATAAACAAACCACTTAGATTATAACAAAACACAATGAAATAAGAAGCATGAAAATAAATAGAAGATATAAAATATAAGAAAATGAAAGACTAACAATTCACCTTCCAAAGAAAGATTGAACTTTTTGATTTCCAAACTTCCTCTTGATCACCCTCAAGTGTAGGAAGTGTGTTCTCAAATCCTCAATTCAAAATTATGGAGTTTATGGAGTTTGTGGTATAGAAAGTGATTAACTCTCTAGTTTTTCTCACTTTCAATCACTAAACACTCTTCCTTATGATCAAGGCAGATTTTTGGCTATATCAGAATTTTTGGAGTAGTTTTGGTGTATGAAAATGAGGAATTTCAGTAGCTATGGAAGGTATGGGGTGTATATGGAAGATAGGAATATTTTTGGCTCAAAAACTCAAATTTTCTCTCTTTTTTCACTCTTTTCTCACTCCTTTCTCTTCAATTTCGTGGTCCTCCTTTTCTCTTACAATATGATCATTCTATATAGGCAATGAGGGAGAGTAAAGGTTAAAAAGAAGGTGGGAGGCAAGGTAGGAGTCAAGTATGTGATAGGAGGGCCCATTTTCATGGTGGTTGCATGGGGGATGATTAGGTATAATGGAGGATGAGTGGTAGGTATAATGGAGGATGAGTGGTAGGTATAATGAAGGATGATTGGATGCACTAGGTTGAAAAGAAGGTGGGAACAAAACCTCTTTTTGAAAATGGGAGATGATTAGGTATAACGGAGGATGAATGGTAGGTATAATGGAGGATGAGTGGATGCACTAGGCTGAAAAGAAGGTGGGAACAAAACCACTTTTTGAAAATGGGAGATGATTAGGTATAATGGAGGATGAGTGGTAGGTATAATGGAGGATGAGTGGATGCACATGAATGGCTCAGAAATTAGGTAAATGGGTTGTTCCAACCGAACCAAAACTAAGAAAAATGGGCTATTGTAGTTTTGGGCCGAGTCAACAAAATCTGCTTTTAAGCCCAACTTCAAATGGGCATATCTCCCCCATATGGACTTGGTTTTAGGCGGTTCTTCGGTCCAAATTGAAGCCCCAGAAGTCTACTTTCCAATGGTGTGGCCTCACATTTAAATTCCAAGTGTACAAAGAGAAATGCCTAATTTAGTAAAGGCTATCTCAGGCTGGGTCAACAAAATCTGCTTTGAAGCCCAACTTCAAATAGGCATATCTCCCTTATTTGGACTTGGTCTAAGGTGGTTCGTGGGTCTAAATTGAAGCCCCAGAAGTCTACTTTCCAATGGTAGTAGCCTCAAATTTAAATTCCAAGTGTACAAAGAGATATGCCTAATTTAGTAAAGGTTGTCGCGGGTTGGGTCAACAAAATCTACTTTGAAGCCCAACTTCAAATAGGCATATCTCCCTTATTTGGACTTGGTCTAAGGTGGTTCTTGGGTCTAAATTGAAGCCCCAGAAGTCTACTTTCCAATGGTGGTGGCCTTACATTTAGATTCCAAGTGTACAAAGAGAAATTCCTAATTTAGTGAAGGTTGCTCATTTCCTTCTTAATGATTTGATACTCATTCTTTTCCTAAACCAATTTTCTTTCATCCCCTCCTGTTTCCTTCAACTCCAAACCTATAAAGAAGATGTTTTTAAATATTTTTCAAAAAAGTTCACCTCCCTTCCATTTATTTCCACTTTGTCCTTAATCGGTTTACTGAAAAGTGTAACATTTTAATCGAAATGGGAGCCTCGGGACATTGTAGAAACATTAAAAAAAAACATATTTTGAAAAGAGGGTTTTAAGGTCTAAAATAGTTTGGCCAAAAAATGGGTGAAGGTTGGGATTAAAACTTAAATTCCATTTTTCTTGTTGAGGATTCTATTAGAAACACATTCTAATTGTCATCATCGGGTAATCAACAGAAAGCGCCCAAGTCTTAGGACTGTCAAAATGGGTGTCTACAGAGCTTTTATTATCTGTTTAGAAATAATTGCTTGGGCTACCGGTGGAGGGTAGTTTCGATTGTTGTAGACAATGCATGATGATTAGGCAAACTAAAACTAATCAATTGGATGTGTCATAGAGTATGACGGTTGATAGAATACATTAATGTTATGTATTGATTGATTGTGTATATGACCTATGTGTATATACGTTGTGTGTGTGGGAGGAGATAGGGGATGTACTCCACGGTTTAGGGGAAGATAGGGGATGGACCTCTAAACCGAATGTTGTTTGGGAGGAGATAGGGTATGGACTCCGCTGATACAGCTTATATGCTTGTCAGTTAATGTGTTGATATAGCTCATATGCTTATCTATGGAAGTGTTGATATAACTCATATGCTTATCTATGGAAGTGTTGATATAGCTCATATGCTTATCTGTTGAAGTGTGGATACAGCTTGTATGCTTATCTGTTGAGGTGTTGATATAGCTTATATGCTCATCTATCGAAATGTTGATATAGCTGGTATGCATATCTAATGTAAAATGGGAAACGTTTAACATGAGTCACTGTCTCATGTAAGTTGTTGGTCAGGTTCTGAGCCGTTGTTGTAAATTGTGAATTTGCTAAGAAATGGAAAATGAAATGAAACATGGACATAGTGGTCTTGTAATGGAAATGGGCTATGAATTGATTTATGGGAATTAAACATTTACCAATTGCCAATGTCTTAGTTACTGTTCATACTGTGTTTAGCATATCTCTACTGGGCATTGGCTCACCCTATATGGGACATTATTTTCAGGTACAGGTAGCATGCCACCTCCAAGGACATAGCTTGGATGATGATGAGAGTTGGAGACTCTTTTTTTGTTTATTTTGTTTATATTACATGTATGTCAAGCCAAAGGCTTCTTTTGTATAGAGTTAGCACTCTTCTTTTGTGTAACCAAGTGTTGACTTGGAAAGATGTAAGCCCGTAGGGCATTTGCTTTTGTTGTTAACATGTAATACTGTTGTAAGAACTACTCTGATGAATAAAAATGGTTGATTTCTCTTATATCAATACATGTCTAAAGTGATGGGTTTTATGTATTATTTTGAGGGTGTTACAACTTGGTATCAGAGCGTACCGGGTTCGAATACTTTGGGTACGCGAGAAGTGATTAGTATCACAATGGGTTTGTCTCGCTTGATAAAGACTTAGATGTAGTGTCATATGCTATGTGTTTAATTGATAACATGCTTATGTGACTATATGGGTATGGAATGTAATTTCTAGGATGTTGATTGGATCTGTGGGTTTCTGGGAGTCTTGTTGGAAAAGCACTTGATCAATGCTGTTTCTAACCAGAACTCTAGTAACGCCTCGGGACTGTCATTATCCAGGAATGAAATTCGTAATTGCTTATGTGTTTATGTGCTTATGTGAAGTGAATTACAGTTGTCCATGCATTAGGACGCGAGTGTTATATCTTCGGCACATTTGTGAATATGCTAATAGTCTTGGTTACCTTTATTAGGATGTTAGGATGAGGACATGGTAGGCGTGGCAGGTGTGGTAGGCAAGAGATGCCTTTACCGGATGATATTCCGGCACAGCAGGAGGGAGTTGGTCAGGCCAATGTGGCCGAGCCAGCGGGTCAGCAGGCTATGAGTGCCTTGGCCCAAGAGATAGCACGAGCTTTGGGTATTCTCAGAGCTGGGAATCAGGATCAGGCCCACGTTGCTGAGGTAGGGCCTTCTTTCTTGAAGAGGGAATTTTTCCGGTCTAACCCGGACGAGTTTGTTGGGGATTTGAAGGAGCCACTTAAGGCCGACGAGTAGTTGGAACAGATGGAGAAGACATTCGAGATGCTTGGCATCGAGGATGGGGCTCTAAAGGTGACCTTGGCATCCTTTCAACTGAAGGGAGATGCGGGTCAGTGGTGGAAGTACGAGAAGAGCAGTGTTAGTGGTGCATGGGAGGCTTTTGTGAATGCTTTCTAGGACAAGTTCTTGTCTTCAGCTGCTAGGGAGAAGCTGAGGGAACAGTTTTACCAGCTTAAACGGCAGGGTTTGTCAGTGGCCGAGTTTGAGGCCACTTTTACTAGTCTGTCCAGGTTTGCACCTGAACTTGTGGCATCCGAGGAACGCCGTTGCTTCGAGTTTGAGCGGAAGTTGAGGCGTGGGCTCAAGTTGAGGGTTGGAGGGTCTTTTATCCGGGAGTACAGACGTTTGGTGGATGCTGCAGCTCATATGGAGATTATGATGCAGGAGGAGGATGAGGGGCAGAGAGGTTCCAAGAGGAGCCAAGATGGTCAGGGTGACGACAGGAGACAGAGGGGTTCTAACCCTCAACAGTCTCAGGGTGGTTTTGCTAGATCGACCTTTCCAGTGCCGAGTGCAGGATCTGGGAGAGGTAGTCAGGGAGGCTTGACTTGTTTTGCATGTGGCCAACTGGGTCACAAGTCTTCGGTTTGCCCACAGAAGGGAGGGGGTCAGCGAGCTGCTTTTTCTTCAGCTAGACCTCAGGGCCAAAGTCAGGGCAGGGGCCAGCCTTTCTCTTACTATCAGTGTGGTCAGCCTGGGCACCTGAAGAGGTTTTGCCCGCAGTTGAGTGCCACTTCGGGAGCGTCTGGTTCTAGACAGACGCAGAGTTATCAGCCAGCTCAGTCTGTGCAGGCCTCGAGGGCCAATCTGGGAGCTTCATCATCCCAGTCTGTGCAGCAGTCTTTTGCTCCTAGAGGTGAGCAGGTGGATCAGGGGCCTACAGGGCACGTGTATGCTGTTGCCGCGCAGGACCTAGTATCGGCTCCATCAGTTGTGAGAGGTACCTTTCTGTTTTGCAACTCGGTTGCTAGTGTCTTGATTGATACGGATGCATCCCATTCTTTTGTATCTCCTGCATTTGCATATGTGTTGGAATTGGAGTTGGCACTATTTGTGTAGTATCACCTGTTGGGGGTGAATTGATTTTGAGTGGTGAGTGTGATGAGACCCAGATTGTATTGCCGAGGGTGGTTTGTGAGTATTCGGATGTTTTTCCTGAGGATCTCGTTAGTTTGCCACCTTACCGAGAGATAGAGTTCTCTATTGATTTAGTGCCCGGCACGGCGCCGATTTCTATGGTACCTTATCGTTTTGCCCCAGCCAAGTTGAGTGAGTTGAAGATTCAGCTCCAAGAATTGCTAGAAAAGGGTTTTGTTCGCCCTAGTGTTTCACCGTGGGGAGCACCGGCCCTCTTTGCTAAAAAGAAAGATGGTGCCTTGAGACTTTGTATCGACTATCGGAAGTTGAATCGGGTTACGGTTAAGAATAAGTACCCTATGCCCCGTATAAATGATTTGTTTGACCAATTGAAGGGTTCCCATTGTTTCTCTAAGATAGACTTGAGATCGGGTTACCACCAGTTGAGGGTCAGGGAGGAGGATATTCCGAAGACGGCATTCTGTACACGGTATGGCCATTATGAGTTTCTGGTGATCCCATTTGGGCTTACCAATGCACCGACAGTCTTTATGGACTTGATAAACCGGATCTTCTGGGAATTCTTAGATCATTTTGTGGTCATTTTCGTGGACGACATTCTTATCTATTCGCCTTCTGAGGAGGAGCACGAGGAACACTTGAGAGTGGTGCTTGAATTGCTTAGAGCCCATAGGCTGTATGCCAAGTTTGGGAAGTGTGAGTTCTGGCTAGGGGAAGTCAAATTCTTAGGCCATGTGGTATCTGGGGAAGGGGTGTCTGTTGATACATCCAAGGTTGAGGCAGTGCAAGATTAGGCACAGCCTAAGAGTGTGTTTAAGATCCGCAGTTTTCTGGGATTAGCTGGGTATTACCGTCGGTTTGTGAAAGATTTCTCCAGGCTAGCTTCGCCGTTGATTAGATTGACACGGAAATGGGTCAAGTTTGTGTGGAGTGAGACTTGTGAAAAGTCGTTCCAAGAGTTGAAGGATAGGTTGACCACCGCTCCGGTGTTGATTATTCTAGAGATGGGTTGGGTTATGCGGTTTATTGTGATGCCTCACGAGAGGGTTCGGGTTATGTGTTGATGCAAGAGGGGAAAGTGGTAGCTTATGGCTCATGTCAGTTGAAAATACACGAGAAGAACTACCCTACACATGACCTAGAGTTAGCAGCCGTGATCTTCGCCTTGAAAATCTGGAGGCACTACCTTTATGGTGAGAGGTTCGAGGTGTTCTCGGACCACAAGAGTTTGAAGTATCTGTTTACACAGAGAGATTTGAACTTGAGGCAGAGGAGGTGGATGGAGTTTATTGAGGATTACGACTTCGAGTTGCATTATCACCCGGGAAAGGCCAATGTTGTGGCCGATGCTCTTAGTAGGAAATCCATTAGTGATGTAGCTTGTATAGCCATCCGGGAATGGGAGATGTTGGGTGCACTTGGCGAGTTTGATTTGCTTCTGGGCGAATCTATTGAGGTTGCAGCCTTGTTTTCTGTAGTTGCGCAGCCTACACTTGTGACTCGAGTGTTAGAGACACAGAGAGGTGACGTTGAGGTAGAATCCCTCCGAGAGAAGATCTCCAGTGGGAAGGTTGAGAAGGGTTTGACGGTGTATCCTGACCAGAGTGTGAGATACCGAGACCGTTTGTTTGTATCAGAGTCTTGCCGAGAGGAAGTACTCCGAGAGTTTCACCATTCACGTCTTGCGGTGCATTCGGGAGGCACTAAGATGTATCAAGATTTGGGTCGTTAGTTCTGGTGGCGGGGTATGAAGAGAGATGTGGCGGTTTTCGTATCTAAGTGCCTTACTTGTCAGCAACTGAAGGCCGAGCATCAGAGGCCAGCGGGTTTGTTGCAACCCTTACCTATTGCCGAGTAGAAGTGGGAGCATGTCACTATGGACTTCGTTGTAGGTCTTCCGAGGACTCAGCGGGGTAGTGATGCTATTTGGGTGGTTGTAGACCAGTTGACTAAGTCGGCGCACTTTATCCCTATGCGCGTGAGAGATTCAGTAGATCATCTCGCCGACTTATATATTTGGGACATAGTGAGATTGCACGGGGTCCCAGTGACGATCGTCTCAGATAGAGATCCTCGTTTTACTGGTAGGTTGTGGCAGAGTTTACAGAGTGCCTTGGGCACTAAGTTGACCTTTAGTACAGATTACCATCCTCAGACTGACGGGCAGTCCGAGCGTACTATTCAGATCCTTGAGGATATGCTTCGAGGTTGTGTCCTTGATTTTAGTGGGACGTGGGAGAGGCACTTACCCTTGGTGGAGTTTGCCTACAACAACAGCTTCCAGTCTAGTATCGGTATGGCACCGTTTGAGGCCTTGTATGGCCGACCGTGCAGGTCTCCAGTTTGTTGGGCCGAGGTAGGTGATGCACCTTTGTTGGGTCCGGAGTTGGTTAGGGAGACGACGGAGAAAGTTGAGCTTATCTGTAGGAGGCTTGTTACAGCCCAGAGTCGCCAAAAGATTTATGCCGACCGTAGGAGGAGGCCTTTGGCGTTTGAGGTAGGTGATCATGTTTTCTTGAAAATATCACCTAGGGGAGGTTTGATGAGGTTTGGGAAGAGTGGGAAGTTATCCCCTCGGTTTATTGGGCCCTTTGAGATCTTTGAGAGGATTAGGGAAGTTGCTTATCGTTTGGCTTTGCCACCGCAGTTGTCCGGGGTGCATGACGTATTTCATATTAGTATGCTTCGGAAGTACGAGCCAGATCCGTCCCATGTGCTGGATTGGACCGATTTGGAGGTAGATGAGGATGCCTCGTATGAGGAAAGACCGGTTCGGGTCTTGGATAGGTGGGATCAAGTCCTGCGTGGCAAGACCAATCCATTGGTAAAGGTTTTGTGGAAACATCACGGAGTGGAGGAAGCCACTTGAGAACGTGAGTTGGAAGTCCATGGAAAGTATCCAGACATGTTTGTTGATATGCAATCATGTGTTGAAATTTTGTAATAATATTGAACTTTAAGAGCATTATATATGTCTTAAGTTGTAAAACATTGTGAATGTTTTGGTAAATGGAAGCTATGTTAACATGGTGTATGTTAAGTAAATTGTGGGAATGCAAGCATAATGTTAATGTTGCATGTGTTATGGAATTGTGGAAAATGTAATGAAATTGGTAAATTTCAAAGGAATGCATGTTAATAATGCAAGTTGTTTTGTATAATGTGAAATTCCTCTTGAAAAGAGATGGGATTGACCGGTAATGGGTCGGAATGTTTAATATTGTGTTGTAATATTGTTGGAAATGGAGAAAACCTGTTTTTGAAAAACTTGTGTTTAATTTCGGGGACGAAATTCTTTAAGGGGGGAGGTTATAGCGATCCCGGTTTCCCTTTGCTTTAATTGTTGTATTCAGACTTAGGTTCCATGGAATTGGTTGTTGTGTATATCTCGTTTACATCCTTTACTCTTTGTATTTGAGTCTTGGGTTGTGTTGGGAAGGTTTGAAACATGTTGGTTTAGCTTAGAAACCAAAACTAGATGCCCAGATTTTGGCCTGTCCGCTCGAGCGGAGCTTTTGACGCTCGAGCGGGGCCTTTGTTGTTGCTTGTCCGCTCGAGCGGGGGTTTTGGCGCTCGACGGGAAAATCACCCATCCAGTATTTTCTGTGCAGTGTTGGACGCTCGAGCGGCGGTTTGGACGCTCAAGCGGGAGTTTGTGTGTGACGCTCGAGCGGGGACCTGGTTCTGCAAAAGTGCTGGGAGTGTGTATCCGGCGCTCGAGCGGCGGTTTGGACGCTCGAGCGGGAGTCTGTGAGTGACGCTCGAGCGGAGGTTTCCACGCTCGAGCGGGGAGACTTGTATATCACACCGGGTTTCACCTTTTTGGATCACTTTTTGATTTCCTTTCTCTCTCTTCCTTTTCCAAAAAAGCCATTGGAGAGCACCTCACTCTAAAACCTAACTTCTCTCTTAGGATTGATCTAGCTAGAGTGTTTTCCTAACCTTTGGCCTTTGTAAAAAAGTCGTTGATCGTCGAGGGCTATCTTTTGATCTAAGAATCTTGGGATTTTGTAGACACCCCATTTTTGACCGTCCTCAAGACCTGGACATCACCGTTTGAACACTCGGTGATTATCCATGTTTGTGTTCGTCTTGAGTTCCCGGAGGTCTCGGCCCGCGCGCTTTGCCTCAGGATCTCTCGACTCGACCGTTTTGTGTCTGGTTTTGCACCAAACACTTGTGTTTTGCCTTGGAGGGGCAGGGAATGCCTTGTGAGGCATCCCCACACACCACCGGCACTGGCTAGAGGCCACCGGCTAGTTGGTGTTTCCATCGGCACTATATTGTGCCGGTCGGCACTCTTTTGTGCCGGTCGGCAGTCATTTTGGCGAAATGACCATTTTGCCCTGCCGATCACTTTACAGCTGTTTTTGGAGATATTTTCAGACAGCTTTCTGGCTTTTGTTTCCCCTCCATACACGTGTATGGAGGGATGAGCCCTTTGATGCCTTAACTTGTAAGTTTTGGTTGCCTATAAAGAGAAGGCCTCTTCTCTTGGCTCAAGGGTTAGAAATTTGGAGAGTTAGACATTTTAGGAGAGGGAGAAGCTCTGGTTTTAGGTTAGGTTTTGTGTATCTATCCTATCTGTCTCTTTCTCTCGTGTTTTGTACACTAGGTGTTTGTGACTTACTATTGGTCACCAACACCTAGTGTTTCACCTTCCTCTTGGAGCTGAAGTTCTAAGAGCCTATTCTTGGTGTTCTTGACTGGTTTGGAGCTCAAGGAAGCAACAAGGTCACCATTGTTGAAGAAAAGCTTCAAGGGTAAGAAACTAGTCATTTTTACCCCTTTCTTGCACCTTGTTTTTACCTAGTTTAGGACTGTTTTTGTGCTTGGTGATCAACACATAAAAGTTCTGATTTTTTACCCTCTTTATTGTTCATTAAGAGTGATTTGTGGTTTGGGTAGGTTTGACCACCCCTAGGCCTTGAAAAGGCCACTTTTGGTGCCATTTTGTGAGAAATTCGAGACTTTGGTGTTAGGATCTCTTCACCACTGAAATCTTGAGGGATTTCAGTGGTGTAGATGATGCCTCGAAGTCTCAAGAAGGAGAGGGCCACCCCCTCTCCTTGATGTCCTTGAAAAGGGCAAGATTTGGCCTCTTAAGGGAGCTTAGTTTTGAATGTTTGAAGAGCATGTCTTGGCTGCATTTTATGTTTATTATGCCCTAATATGACATTGCTAAGTGTTGGTTTTAGCACTCTTTGCATGCCTTGCATAGTTGCTTTGTAATGCCTTAATAGTCCCTTAACATGCCTAGGTTGTATGCCTTTATTTCTAGCATGTTTTAGGCCTAGATCCATGAAGCTTGTATGCTTATTTTGCCATGCATGAGGTCTGTCTATGCTTGTTTTGGTCGACCATGACTTGCATCTCATAGCTCCTTTGTATTTGGCTTGTTGGCCTTAAGAGCATGAGAGTGTAGCATGCCTTGCTTGCTTTATTTTTGATGGTTTGGAACCATTTAACATGCTATTTCAGTCCCTCTGGTATGTTTGTATGCTTGCCTTAGTGGCCTCTTTAATGCTTTAAAAGCATGTGTTGAATGCTTCATGTTTTGGTCATGTTGCATCCCTTCGGTTTCAAGCCTCTTAGATGCCATCTAAGTAGTCTTTTGGGCTTAGTTTTATGTGTTAAAACTCTATTTTTAGTTGTTTAGTGCATGCCATAATTGCCTTGCATAAGTGTAGTTCAATGCCTCATTGGCTTGCTTTGAAGACTTGGGCCATTTGTTGCATGTTTAGCTTGCTTTGTTATATGATTTGGCACCATGTTTTGCATGATTTTTAGAGCTTTCCATGCATGCTAGTTGTCCATTGTTGTGTCCCTTTAAGTGTGCTTAGAGGTTGCTTGTTCAATGCTTAGGTTGGTGTCTTAATATGTGCATGTGTGCATGTGTGTTTGGCCCTCATGACTTAGCATCTTGGCCACTGATTTTAGGCCTATAGGAGTTGCCTAATCCATGTTTAAGTCCATCCTTCAATTGGTTTGCATGCTTGCCTTGTGTGCTTACTTGTATGTTTGCATAAGTGCCTTGCATTGTCCATTTTGCATACTAGTTGCCATGCCTAGGATTGCATCATATTGGCATACATGCTAGGCCTCTTGAAGTGAAGTGTGATGGAGGTTTAGCACCCTTATGTGCTTATTTGCATTGCATGCATTCGAAATCAAAATTGCACTCTTGGTTCTTTGGGCCATCATGCATGGAAATGTGTGATTGGTGGTCCGAGAACCGAGGCACATCTTCCTTTGAGTCACCTACATGATAAGGAGTGTGTTTGGTGCATACATGCTTTGAATTATATTGCCATGCAAGTTGTGTCCTCTGCTGCTGTGAGTTGCAGGTTTTGCAGGCATTTTGTGCAGACCGGCACTGTTAAGTGCCGACCGGCAGTCAATTGGCAGCCGATGGATGAATTCAGAGCCGGTGGCCACATCCTGCAGCCGGTGTCTATTCTGTGCAGCCGGTGGTGATCCCCAGTGCCCAAGGAAGTATTACTGAGACTTTGGAAGTCTTCAGAGGAGGATAGCAGGGAAAACAGAGGCAAACCATGCATGGCAGTGTGATTCCGAGCGAAGTTCGAACGCGCATGCGTTGAGCCCTCGCCCCGAGGCGGTTTACTGTTTTTCTTAGATTAATTATTTTGTTAATTTAATTAATCTGTAATTTAATTAGCTTGCGTAGCTAATTAATCTATATTATTCTTTTGGTCCCTCCGAGCGAGGGCATATCTGTAATAAGTGTGGGTGAGTGGTGTGTATGTCTTCCAACCCCCATTTCTTTCTTCCCTTTTATTTACCTGCTCATGATGGTAGATTAGGGCACGTTTATTTTAGCATACCTTATGCTATGCATGCGTGAATCCATGCATTTGTCGACATGCACCGGGCTCGGTACATCATACAAACTGCATTGTACTTTCAATTTCCAAATTGAATACGTGCATCAATTGATTGCATTTCACATGCCATTTTAGGGTTAGCCGAGCCTACTCTAAATTGCATCCTTGCCTGTGTTGCATTAGCCACTTAACATGACCTAGGGACATGCATGTCTGCTAACTAGTTTCTTGTTTTGGCACGGAGTACGATGTAAGTATTTTACGCTTGAGCATACCACATGCGTGTGAATATTGCCATGACAGTATGCTTACCATGCGGCTAAGTGCTTATGTGAGATAAACTGTTTGAATGCCTGTGGGTGGAGGTTGGGTTGCTTGAGTTGGAAAACTCATTGAAATCCGTGTTTTAGCTTACTTGCGGGTAGCAAATTCAAACTGTTTTCAAAACAAACGGATATGCAATGCTTATTTCCAAATTAGGCGATCTAGTCTATACTAGTTTGCTGCGCGCATAACATAGTAATTCTAGGCTAATAATTGGAATAAGAGCATGTAATGTTTTCAAAATCGGATATCACGGTTAGTAGAGGCCGGTCTTCGGATCGGGCGAAAGAGGGTGCTCATAGCTGACCTTCCCCGATCGTACCCAAGTTCCCGAGCCAAGTCAACTTTGGTTATGACGGACACGTGGCCTTCGGCACCGAGTCAGGGTTTCCTAAATTTCCCATTTTAAAAATATTTAGGTGGCGACTCTGTAATCTGGCAAAGCAGTCCATGTTTGGCACTACTTTTTCAAAATCTGTTTTTCTTCAAAACGATTTGCCAGAGTTGGACTCTTTGGTTCTGATTGAGAACCGCAACAAACAAAAAAGGAGTCCGAACTGTAGAGTGAAGCCCAAGGGCGCGTCTACAGATTTGGAGCATTTTCATTTTCGTCATCTTATTCCCTTGGGCTCCGAATTTGAGGTAGGGATTCCTACTCACTTTTATGGTCTTTGACATAGATTTTTGGTTGTTTTGATAAAGTGTTGAAGTTGGGTAATTTTGGGACTTAGGGTTTCAAAATGTTAAAAGTGGGTTTTGTTATTTTGACTCTAAAATGTGTAATTTGGGTTTCAAAATAATGATATTGTTGTTGGTAGTTGATATATGGACCATTGGGTCAATATTGGGAAATGGGGTAGAAACCCTAATTTGTTGTATAAATTAATTGTCCTAATTAATTTGGGAAGGTTGTGATTATATGGAATTGAGTTGGAAATAATGATATAGACTCATTATATTGTGAATTAGTGGAGTTGGATTTGTTAATCACCCACTTTTGGAAATGTTGATAATTTTATATGTTGGAGCTTTTATTATTTGTTTAGAAATAATTGCTTGGGCTACCGGTGGAGGGTAGTTTTGATTGTTGTAGACAATGCATGATGATTAGGCAAACTAAAACTAATCAATTGGATGTGTCATAGAGTATGACAGTTGATAGAATACATTAATGTTATGTATTGATTGATTGTGTATATGAACCTATGTGTATATACGTTGTGTGTGTGGGGGGAGATAGGGGATGTACTCCACGGTTTAGGGGATGGACCTCTAAACCGGATGTTGTTTGGGAGGAGATAGGGGGTGGACTTCGCTGATACAGCTCATATGCTTGTCAGTTAATGTGTTGATATAGCTCATATGCTTATCTATGGAAGTGTTGATATAGCTTATATGCTTATCTATGGAAGTGTTGATATAGCTGATATGCTTATCTGTTGAAGTATGGATACAGCTTGTATGCTTATCTGTTGAGGTGTTGATATAGCTTATATGCTCATCTATCGAAATGTTGATATAGCTGGTATGCATATCTAATGTAAAATGGGAAACGTTTAATATGAGTCATTGTCTCATGTAAGTTGTTGGCCAGGTTCTGAGCCGTTGTTGTAAATTGTGAATTTGATAAGAAATGGAAAATGGAATGAAACATGGACATAGTGGTCATGTAATGGAAATGTGCTATGAATTGATTTATGGGAATTAAACATTTATCAATTGCCAATGTCTTAGTTACTGTTTATACTGTGTTTAGCATATCTCTACTGGGCGTTGGCTCACCCTATATGGGACATTATTTTCAGGTACAGGTAGCATGCCACCTCCAAGGACATAGCTTGGATGATGATGAGAGTTGGAGACTCTTTTTTTGTTTATTTTGTTTGTATTACATGTATATCAAGCCAAGGGCTTCTTTTGTATAGAGTTAGCACTCTTCTTTTGTGTAACCAAGTGTTGACTTGAAAAGTTATAAGCCCGTAGGGCATTTGCTTTTGTTGTTAACATGTAATACTGTTGTAAGAACTACTCTGATGAATAGAAATGGTTGATTTCTCTTATATCAATGCATGCCTAACGTGATGGGTTTTATGTATTATTTTGAGGGCGTTACAAGTTGATATCAGAGCGTACCGGGTTCGAATACTTTGGGTACGTGGGAAGTAATTAGTATCACGATGGGTTTGTCTCGCTTGATAGAGACTTAGATGTAGTGTCATATGCTATGTGTTTAATTGATAACATGCTTATGTGACTATATGGGTATGGAATGTAATTTCTAGGATGTTGATTGGATCCGTGGGTTTCTGGGAGTCTTGTTGGAAAAGCACCTGATCAATGTTGTTTCTATCCGGAACTCTAGTAACGCCTCGGGACTGTCATTATCCGGGAATGAAATTCGTAATTGCTTATGTGTTTATGTACTTATGTGGAGTGAATTACAGTTGTCCATGCATTAGGACGCGAGTGTTATAGCTTCGGCACATTTGTGAATGTGCTAATAGTCTTGGTTAACTTTATTAGGATGTTAGGACGAGGATGTGGTAGGCGTGGCTGGCGTGGTAGGCAGGAGATGCCTTTACCGGATGATATTCCGGCATAGCAGGAGGGAGTTGGTCAGGCCAATGTGGCCGAGCCAGCGGGTCAGCAGGCTATGAGTGCCTTGGCCCGAGAGATAGCAGGAGTTTTGGATATTCTCAGAGCTGGGAATCAGGATCAGGCCCACGTTGTTGAGGCAGGGCATTCTTTCTTGAAGAGGGAATTTTTCCGGTCTAACTCGGACGAGTTTGTTGGGGATCCGAAGGAACCACTTAAGGCTGACGAGTGGTTGGAACAGATGGAGAAGACATTCGAGATACTTGGCATCGAGGATGGGGCTCTAAAGGTGACCTTGGCATCCTTCCAACTGAAGGGAGATATGGGTCAATGGTGGAAGTACGAGAAGGGCAGTGTTGGTGGTGCATGGGAGGTTTTTGTGAATGCTTTCTAGGAGAAGTTCTTGTCTTCAGCTGCTAGGGAGAAGCTGAGGGAAGAGTTTTGCCAGCTTAAATAGCAGGGTTTTTCAATGGCCGAGTTTGAGGCCACTTTTACTAGTCTATCTAGGTTTGCACCTGAACTTGTGGCGTCTGAGGAACGTCGTTGCTTCGAGTTTGAGCGGAAGTTGAGACGTGGGCTCAAGTTAAGGGTTGGAGGGTCTTTTATCCGGGAGTACAGACGTTTGGTGGATGCTGCAGCTCATATGGAGATTATGATGCAGGAGAAGGAGGAGGGGCAGAGAGGTTCCAAGAGGAGCCAAGATGGTCAGGGTGACGGCATGAGACAGAGGGGTTCTAACCCTCAGCCGTCTCAGGGTGGTTTGGCTAGATCGACCTTTCCAGTGCCGAGTGCAGGATCTGGGAGAGGTAGTCAGGGTGGCTTGACTTGTTTTCCATGTGGCCAACTGGGTCACAAGTCTTCGGTTTGCCCATAGAAAGGAGGGGGTCAGCGAGCTGCTTCTTCTTCAGCTAGACCTCAGGGCCAGAGTCAGGGCAGGGGCCAGCCTTTGTCTTGCTATCAGTGTGGTCAACCTGGGCACCTGAAGAGGTTTTGCCCGCAGTTGAGTGCCACTTCGGGAGCGTCTGGTTCTAGACAGACGCAGAGTTATCAGCCAGCTCAATCTGTGTAGGCCTCGAGGGCCAATCCGGGAGCTTCGGCATCCCAATCTGTGCAGCAGTCTTTTGCTCCTAGAGGTGAGCAGGTGGATCAGGGGCCTACAGGGCACGTGTATGCTATTACCGCGTAGGACCTAGTACCTGCTCCATCAGTTGTGAGAGGTACCTTTCTGTTTTGCAACTCGGTTGCTAGTGTCTTGATTGATACGGGTGCGTCCCATTCTTTTGTATTTGCTGCATTTGCATCTGTGTTGGAATTGGAGTTGGCACTATTAGCATCTCCTATTTGTGTAGTATCACCTGTTGGGAGTGAATTGATTTTGAAGCACGGATGTAGAGGTTGTGATATAGAGGTCGCCGACCGTAGGCTTCCTTTTCCCTTTGTTGTTATGCCCATGAAGGGCTTTGATGTTATTTTGGGTATGGACTGGCTATCGTCATACCGAGCTGTTATTGATTGCTACCGCCAGAGGGTCACAGTTTGTACCTTGAGCGGGGAGTGTTTCCATTTCTTGGGGGATCGGGTTGGTAGTGTGTTGCCACCGTTGTATGATCCACGAGGGCGGAGTGAGCTTAGTGGTCTACTTGCTAGCTTTTTGAGTGGTGAGTGTGATGAGACCCAGATTGTATTGCCGAGGGTAGTTTGTGAGTATTCGGATGTTTTTCCTTAAGGTATAGTGGTTTCTTGAATGAACTTCCATTTTTAATTTTATGCAACTTCCATTTTTAATTTTATTCAATTTCCTTTTCTATGCAGCTTCCATTTTTATTTAATTTCCAAATGGATCGTTAAGGTATAGTGGTTTCTTGAATGAACTTCCATTTTTAATTTTATGCAGCTTCCATTTTTATTTTTATTCAATTTCCATTTTTATTCAACTTCCTTTTTTATTTAATTTCCAAATAGATCGTTAAGATATAGTGGTTTCTTGAATGAACTTCCATTTTTAATTTTATGCATCTTCCATTTTTATTCAATTTCCACTTGCATTTTTATTCAATTTCCTTTTCTTTTCAACTTCCTTTTTTATTTAATTTCCAAATAGAAGCTATAAGGTATAGTGGTTTCTTGAATGAACTTCCATTTTTATTTTTCTACAACTTCCATTTTAATTTAATTTCCAAATAGAACGCTAAGTTATAGTGGTTTCTTGAATGAACTTTTAATTTTATTCAATTTCATCTTCCATTCAACTTCCTTTTTTATTCAACTTCATTTTTTTAAATAATTTCCACTTCTTGAAATGAACTTCCATTTTTAATTTTTATTTTTATTCTACTTCTATTTTTATTCAATTTCCTTTTCTATTCAGCTTTTTAATTTTATGCAACTTCCACTTTTATTTTTATTCGATTTCCTTTTCTATTCAACTTCATTTTTTATTTAATTTCCAAATAGATCGTTAAACCACTATACCTTAACAATCTATTTGAAAATGAAATAAAAAATGAAGTTGAATGGAAAAAGAAATTGAATAAAAATTGAAATTGAATAAAATTAAAAGTGGAAGTTGCATAAAATTAAAAATAGGAATGAACAAAAATGCAAGTGGAATAAAAATAAAAATAGAAAAGGAAGTTGAATAGAAAAGGAAATTGAAACTTCCTTTTCTATTCAATTTCCTTTTCCATTCAATTTCTTTTTCTATTCAACTTCCTTTTTTATTTAATTTCCGCTTCTCTTTTTATTTAATTTAAAAATGAAAGTTGCATAAAATTAAAAATGAAAGTTCATTCAAGAAACCACTATACCTTAACGGTCTATTTGGAAATTAAATAAAAAAGGAAGTTGAATAGAAATGAAAATTAAAAATGAAAGTTCATTCAAGAAACAACTATACCTTAGTGATCCCTTTATCTATTAAATAAAAAAGGAAGTTAAATAGAAAAGGAAGTTGAATAAAAATAAAAATGGAATAAAAATAAAAATGGAAGTTGAATAGAATTAAAAATGGAAGTTCATTCAAGAAACCACTATACCTTAATTTCCAAATAGAACGCTAAGGTATAGTGATTTTTTGAATGAACTTCATTTTCTATTCAACTTCCTTTTTTATTTAATTTCCAAATAGATCGTTCAGGTACAGTGGTTTCTTGAATGAACTTTTATTTGGAAATTAAACCATTTTTATTTTTATATAACTTCCACTTTTATTTTTATTCCACTTGGATTTTTCTATTGAACTTCCATATTTAATTTTATGTAACTTCCAATTTTCTTTTCTATTCAATTTCCTATTTTATTTTTATTTTTATTGCATTTTTATTCAATTTCCTTTTCTATTCAATTTCCTTTTCCATTCAACTTCATTTTTTAATTTTATGCAACTTCCATTTTTATTTTTATTCCATTTCTATTTTTATTCAACTTCTTTTTTTATTTAATTTCCAAATAGATCGTTAAGGAAATTGAATAAAAATGCAAGTGGAAGCTGCATAAAATTAAAAATGGAAGTTCATTCAAGAAACCACTTCCATAAACTTCCATTTTTAATTTTATTCCACTTCTACTTCTATTCAACTTCCTTTTTTATTAAAGTTCCAAATAGATCGTTAAGGTATAGTTAAGGTATAGTAGTTTCTTGAATGAACTTTTTATGAACTTCCATTTTTCATTAAAGAAACCACTATATCTTAACGATCTGTTTAGAAATTTAATAAAAATTAAAGTTGAATAAAAATTAAAATTGAATAAAAAATAGAAGTGCAATAAAAATAAAAATGGAAGTTGCATAAAAATAAAAATGGAAGTTGAATAAAAAGAAATTGAATGAACTTCCTTTTTTATTTAATTTCCAAATTGAATAAAAATACAAGTGGAATAAAAACAAAAATGGAAGCTACATAAAATTAGAAATGGAAGTTCATTCAAGAAACCACTATACCTTAACGATCTATTTGGAAATTAAACAAAAAGGAAGTTGAATAAAAAAGGAAATTGAATAAAAATAAAAGTTGAATAAAAATAAAAGTGGAAGTTGCATAAAATTAAAAATGGAAGTTGCATAAAAGTAAAAATGGAAGTTCATTCAAAAAACCACTATACCTTAACGATCTATTTAATGCCCAAATAGATCGTTAAGGTATAATGGTTTTCCACTTCCATTTTTAATTTTATGTAACTTCCATTTTTAATTTTATGGAACTTTCATTTTTAATTTTATGTGGAAGTTACATAAAATTAAAAATAGAAGTTCATTCAAGAAACCACTTTGGTTTCTTGAATGAACTTTTATTTTTAATTTTATTCCACTTTAATTTTTATTCCGCTTCTATTTTTATTCAATTTTCTTTTCTATTCAACTTCCTTTTTTATTTAATTTCCAAATAGATCGTTAAGGTATAGTGGTTTATTGAATCAACTTCCATTTTTAATTTTATGCAACTTCCATTTTTAATTTTATTCAATTTCCTTTTCTATTCAACTTCCTTTTTCATTCAACTTCCTTTTTTATTTAATTTCCAAATGGATCGTTAACGTATAGTGGTTTCTTGAATGAACTTGAAATTTTACTTCCACCACTTTTTCTATTCAACTTCCATTTTTATTTTTATTCAATTTTCTTTTCTATTCAACTTCCTTTTTTTATTTAATTTCCAAATAGATCGTTAAGGTATAGTGGTTTCTTGAATGAACTTCCATTTTTAATTTTATGCATCTTCCATTTTTATTTTTATTCAACTTCCTTTTTTTATTTAATTTCCATTTTTATATTTTTAAATGAACTTCCTTTTCTATTCAACTTTCTTTTTTTGTTTAATTTCCAAATAAATCCGCTTCCTTTTTTATTTAATTTCCTTTTCTATGCAGCTTCCAATTTATGCAACTTCCTTTTTTATTTTTATTCAATTTCCTTTTCTAGTCAACTTCCTTTTTTATTCAATTTCCTTTTTCTATTCAATTTTCTTTTCTATTCAACTTCCATAAAATTAAAAATGGAAGTTCATTCAAGAAACCACTATACCTTAATGATCAATTTGGAAATTAAATAAAAAAGGAAGTTGAATAGAAAATGAAATTGAATAAAAATAAAAATAGAAATTGCATAAAATTAAATAGAAAAGGAAGTTGAATAGAAAAAAAAAATTGAATAAAACTAGAAGTGGAAGTTGCATAAAATTAAAAATGGAAGTTCATTCAAGAAACCACTATACCTTAACGATCCATTTGGAAATTAAATAAAAAAGGAAGCTGAATAGAAAAGGAAGTTGAATAAAAATAGAATGGAAGTTCATTCAAATAAAAAACTATACCTTAACGATCTATTTGGAAATTAAATAAAAAAAGAAGTTGAATAGAAAATAGAAGTGGAATAGAAAATGATGTTGAATAGAAAAGGAAATTGAATAAAAAGGAAATTGAATAAAAATAAAAATGGAAGTTCATAACTTCCATTTTTAATTTTATGCAGCTTCCATTTTTATTTTTATTCCACTTATATTTCTATTCAATTTCTTTTTCAATTCAACTTCTTTTTTTATTAAGAATGGAAGTTGAATATAAAAAGAAATTGAATAAAAATTAAAGTTGAATAAAAATAGAAGTGGAATAAATTAAAAATGGAAGTTGAATAGAAAAAGAAGTTACTTAACATAAAAAATGGAAGTTCATTCAAGAAACCATTAATTTTATTCAATTTCTTTTTCTATTCAACTTCCTTTTCTATTCAACTTCCATTTTTATTGCACTTGCATTTTTATTCAATTTCCTTTTCCATTCAACTTCCTTTTTTATTTAATTTCCAAATAGATCGTTAAGGTATAGTGGTTTCTTGAATGAACTTCCATTTTTAATTTTATGGAAGCTGAATAGAAAAGGAAATTGACTAAAACTTAAAGTTGAATAAAATTAAATATGGAAATTCATTCCACTTCTATTTTTATTTAATTTCCTTTTCTATTTGGAAATTAAACGAAAAAGGAAGTTCAATAGAAAAAAAATTGAATAAAAAAAGGAAGCTGAATAGAAAAGGAAATTGAATACAAATAAAAGTGGAAGTTGCATAAAATTAAAAAAGGAAGTTCATTCAAGATATAGTGGTTTCTTGAATGAACTTCCATTTTTATTTTTATTCAATTTCATTATCCATTCAACTTCCTTTTTTATTTAATTTCCAAATAGATCGTTAAGGTATAGTGATTTCTTGAATGAACTTCCATTTTTAATTTTAATGTCTAAATAGATCGTTAAGGTATAGTGGTTTCTTGAATGAACTTCCAATTTCAATTTTATGCAACTTCTATTTTTATTTTTATTGCAGTTCCTTTTTTATTCAACTTCCTTTTTTATTTAATTTCCAAATAGATCGTTATGGTATAGTGGTTTCTTGAATGAACTTCCATTTTTAATTTTATGCAAATTGCATTTTTATTTTATTCCACTTCTATTTTTATTTTTATTCATTCCCTTTTCTATTCAACTTCCTTTTTTATTTAATTTCCAAATAGATCGCTAAGTTATAGTGTTTTCTTGAATGAACTTCCATTTCTATTCAACTTCTTTTTTTATTTAATTTCCAAATAAACCGTTAAGGTATAATGGTTTCTTAAATGAACTTCCTTTTTTATTTTTATTCAACTTCATTTTTTATTCAACTTCCATTTTTATTTTTATGAACTTCCTATTTTTAAAATGGAAGCAGAATAAAAAATTAAATTGAATGAAAATAAAAGTGGAATAAAAATAAAAAAAGGAAGTTCCATTTTTAATTTTATGCATCTTCCATTTTATTTTTATTCAATTTCATTTTCTATTCAACTTTCTTTTTTATTTAATTTCCAAATGGATCGTTAAGGTATAGTGGTTTATTGAATGAACTTTCATTTTTTATTTTATGCAACTTCCATTTTTATTTTTATTCCGCTTCTATTTTTATTCAATTTCCTTTTTTATTTGATTTCAAAATTGATCGTTAAGTTATAGTGGTTTCTTGAATGAACTTGCATTTTTATTTTTATTCAATTTCATTTTTATTCAATTTCCTTTTCTATTCAACTTCCTTTTTTATTTAATTTCCAAATTGATTGTTAAGGTATAGTGGCCCTTTTTTATTTAATTTTCAAATAGATCGTTAAGGTATTGTGGTTTCTTGAATGAACTTCCACTTTTATTTTTATTCAACTTCCTTTTTTGTTTAATTTCCAAATAGATCGTTAAGGTAGAGTGGTTTCTTGAATGAACTTCCTTTTTAATTTCCAAATAGATCGTTAAGGTATAATGGTTTCTCGAATGAACTTCCATTTTTAATTTTATGCAGCTTCCACTTATATTTTTATTCAATTTCATTTTCTATTCAACTTCCTTTTTTATTTAATTTCCAAATAGATCGTTAAGGAAATTGAATTGGTTTCTTGAATGAACTTCCATTTTTATTTCTATTCAACTTCCATTTTTATTCAATTTCCTTTTCTATTCAAATTCCTTTTTTATTTAATTTCCATTTTTAATTTTATGCAACTTCCAAGGTATAGTGGTTTCTTGAATGAACTTCCATTTTTAATTTTTAATTTTATGCAACTTCCATTTTTATTTTTAATCCACTTGCATTTTTATGCAATTTTCTTTTCTATTCAACTTCCTTTTTTATTCAATTTCCTTTTCTATTCAACTTCCTTTTTTATTCAATTTCATTTTCTATTCAACTTCCTTTTTTATTTAATTTCCATTTTTATTTTTATTCAACTTCCTTTTTTATTTAATTTCCAAATAGATCGTTAAGGTATAGTGGTTTCTTGAATGAACTTCCATTTTTATTTTTATGCATCTTCCATTTTTGTATTTTTATTCCACTTGCATTTTTATATTTTTATTTTTATTCCACTTTTATTTTTATTCAATTTCCTTTTCTATTCAACTTCCTTTTTTATTTAATTTCCAAATATATCGTTAAGATATAGTGGTTTTTTGAATGATCTTTTTTTTTATTTAATTTCCAAATAGATCGTTAAGGTATAGTCGTTAAGATATAGTGGTTTTTTGAATGCTCTTTTTTTTTATTTAATTTCCAAATAGATCGTTAAGGTATAGTGGTTCGATCAATTTGGAAATTAAATAAAAAAGGAAGTTGAATAGAAAATGAAATTGAATAAAAATAAAAATGGAAGATGCGTAAAATTAAATAGAAAAGGAAGTTGAATAAAAATAAAAATGGAAGAATAGAAGTTGAATAAAAATAAAAATTAAAGTTTAATAAAAAATTCAAAATAAATCATTAAGGTATAGTGGTTTCTTCAATGAACTTCTATTTTTAATTTTTATTGCACTTGCATTTTTATTCAAATTCAAATTCATTTTCTATTCGTCTTCCATTTTTATTTTTATTCCACTTCTATTTTTATTCAATTTCCTTTTCTATTCAACTTCCTTTTTTTATTTAATAGATAAAGGGATCGTTAAGGTATAGTGGTTTCTTGAATGAACTTCCATATTTAATTTTACGCAACTTCCATTTTTATTTTTATTCCGCTTGCATTTTTATTCAATTTCCTTTTTTATTTAATTTCCAAATAAATCGTTAAGGTATAGTGGAAGTTGATAAAAATAGAAATGGAATAAAAATAAAAATGGAAGTTACAAATGGAAGTTCATTCAAGAAACCACTTGAATGAACTTCTATTTTCAAATAGATCGTTAAGGTATAGTGGTTTCTTTTCTATTCAACTTACTTTTTTATTTAATTTCCAAGTAGATCATTAAGGTATAGTGGTTTCTTGAATGAACGTCCATTTTCAATTTTATGCAACTTTCATTTTTATTTTTATTGAACTTCCTTTTCTATTCAACTTTCTTTTTTATTTAATTTCCAAATAGATCGTTAAGGTATAGTGGTTTCTTGAATGAACTTCCACCACTATACCATAATGATCTATTTGGAAATTAAATAAAAAAGGAAGTTGATTAGAAAATGAAATTGAATAAAAATAAAAGTTGAATAGAAAAGGAAATTGAATAAAAATGCAAGTGGAATAAAAATAAAAATGGAAGTTCATTCAAGAAACCACTATACCTTAGCGATCTATTTGGATAATGGAAGTTCATTCAAGAAACCACTATGCCTTAACGATCTATTTACAAATTAAATAAAAAAGGAAGTTGAATGGAAAATGAAATTGAATAAAAATCAAAAAATTAAAAATGGAAGTTCATTCAAGAAACCACTATACCTTAACGGTTTATTTGGAAATTAAATAAAAAAGGAAGTTGAATGGAAAAGGAAATTGAATAAAAATACGTGTGGAATAAAAATAAAAATGGAAGTTGCATAAAATTAAAAATGGAAGTTCATTCAAGAAACCACTATACCTTAACGAACGATCCACTATACCTTAATGATCAAGTTCATTCAAGAAACCACTATACCTTGACGATCTAATTGGAACTTTAACAAAAAAGGAAGTTGAATAGAAAAGAAAATTGAATAAAAAGGAAATTGAATAAAAAAGGAAGCTGAATAGAAAAGGAAATTGAATAAAAATGAAAGTGAAATAAAAATAAAAATGGAAGATGCATAAAATTAAATAAAAAAGGAAGTGGTTTCTATTCAACTTCCTTCTTTGTTTAATTTCCAAATAGATCAATTTCCTTTTTTATTTAATTTCCAAATAGATCGTTAAGGTATAATGGTTTTTTGAATGAACTTCCATTTTTTATTTTTATTCCACTTCTATTTGTATTCAATTTCCTTTTCTATTCAACTTCCTTAATGATCTATTTGAAATTAAATAAAAAAGGAAATTGAATAAAAATAGAAGTGGAAGGTGCATAAAATTAAAAATGAAAGTTTATTCAAAAAACTACTATACCTTTGCGTTCTATTTGGAAATTGAATAAAAATGGAAACTGCATAAAATTAAAAATGGAAGTTCATTCCAGAAACCACTATACCTTAACGATCTATTTGGAAATTAAATAAACCAATTTTATTCCACTTCTATTTTTATTCAATTTCCTTTTCTATTCAGCTTCCTTTTTTATTTAATTTCCAAATAGATCGTTAAGGTATAGTGGTTTCTTGAATGAACTTCCATTTTTATTTTTATTCCACTTCTATTTTTATTCAATTTCCTTTTTTATTCAACTTTCTTTTCTATTCAATTTCCTTTTTCTTCAATTTTCTTTTCTATTTAACTTCCTTTTTTATTTAATTTCCAAATAGATCATTCAGGTATAGTGGTTTCTTAATGAACTTCAATTTTTAATTTTAATTTTATGCAACCTCCATTTTATTTTTATTTCACTTCCATTTTTATTCAATTTCATTTTCTATTCAACTTCTTTTTTTATTTAATTTCCAAATAGGAAGCGGAATAGAAAAGCAAATTGAATAAAAATAAAAGTGGAATAAAAATAAAAATGGAAGTTGAATAGAAAAGGAAATTGAATAAAAATGGAAGTGAAATAAAAATAAAATGGAAGTTGCATAAAATTAAAAATTGAAGTTCATTTAAGAAACCACTATACTTGAACGATCCATTTAGAAGTTAAATAAAAAAGGAAGTTGAATAGAAAAGGAAATTGAATAAAAATAAAAATGGAAGATGCATAAAATTATACTTCCTTTTTTATTTAATTTCCAAATAGATCGTTAAGGTATAGTGGTTTCTTGAATGAACTTCCATTTTTAATTTTATGCATTTTTTATTCAATTTCCTTTGCTATTCAACTTCCTTTTTTATTTAATTTCCAAATAGATCGTTAAGGTATAGTGGTTAACGATCTATTTGGAAATTAAATAAAAAATGAAATGTAACCACTTTACCTTAATGATCTATTTGAAAATTAAATAAAAATAGAAGTGGAATAAAAATAAAAATGGAAGTTGCATAAAATTAAAAATGGAAGTTCAATCAAATAGATCGTTAAGGTATAGTGGTCTTCCATTTTTAATTTTATGCAACTTCCATTTTTATTTTTATTCTACTTTCATTTTTATTCAATTTCTTTTTGTATTCAACTTTATTTTTTATTTAATTTCCAAATAGATCGTAAAAGTATAGTGGTCTATTCAATTTCCATTTCTATTCAACTTCCTTATTCAATTTAATTTCCAAATAGATTCTTTTCTATTCAACTTTCTTTTTTATTTAATTTGTAAATAGAACGCTAAGGTATAGTGGTTTATTGAATGAACTTCTATTTTTAATTTTATGCAACTTCCACTTTTATTTTTATTCATTTTTCTTTTCTATTCAACTTCCTTTTTTATTTAATTTCCAAATAGATCGTTAAGGTATAGTGGTTTCTTGAAATGAACGATCTATTAGGAAATTAAACAAAAAAGGAAGTTGAATGGAAAAAGGAAGTTCAACTTCCCTTTTTATTTAATTTCCAAATAGATCGTTAAGGTATAGTGGTTTCTTGAATGAACTTCCATTTTTATTTTTATTGCACTTGCATTTTTATTCAATTTCCTTTTCTATTCAACTTCCTTTTTTAATTAATAGATAAAGTGGTTTCTTGAATGAACTTTCATTTTTAATTTTATTCCACTTCCATTTTTATTGAATAGAAAAGGAAGTTGAATAGAAAAGGAATTTAAATAAAAATAAAAATGGAAGTTGCATAAAATTAAAAATGGAAGTTCATTCAAAAAACCACTATACCTGAACGATCTATTTGGAAATTAAATAAAAAAGGAAGTTGAATAAAAATAGTGGTTTCTTGAATGAACTTACATTTTTAATTTCCTGCAACTTCCATTTTTAAGGTATAGTGGTTTCTTGAATGAACTTGCATTTTTAATTTTATTCCACTTACATTTTTATTCAATTTCCTTTTCTATTCAACTTCCTTGGTTTCTTGAATGAACTTATATTTTTAATCTTATGCCACTTGCATTTTTATTCAATTTCCTTTTTTATTTAATTTCCAAATAGATCATTTTTTAATTTTATGCAACTTCCATTTCTATTTTTATTCAACTTTAATTTTTATTCAATTTCCTTTTCCATTCAACTTCATTTTTTTATTTAATTTCCAAATAGATCGTTCAGGTATAGTGGTTTCTTGAATGAATTTTATGCAACTTTCATTTTTAATTATTTAATTTCCAAACAACATGCTAAGATATAGTGGTTTCTTGAATGAACTTCCATTTTTTATTTTCATTCCACTTGCATTTTTATTCAATTTTGTTTTTCTATTCAACTTCCTTTTTTATTTAATGTCAAAATGGATCGTTAAGGTATAGTGGTTTATTGAATGAACTTACATTTTTAATTTTATGCAACTTCCGTTTTTATTTTTATTCAATTTCATTTTCTATTCAACTTCCCTTTTATTTAATTTTCAAATAGATCGTTAAGGCATAATGGTTTCAATTTCCTTCTCTATTCAACTTCCTTTTTTATTTAATTTCTAAATAGATCGTTAAGGTATACTGGTTTCTTGAATGAACTTCCATTTTTAATTTTATGCAACTTCCATTTTTATTTTTATTCAATTTCATTTTCCATTCAACTTCCATTTTTATTTAATTTCCAAATAGATCGTTAAGGTATAGTGGTTTCTTGAATGAACTTCCAATTTTATTTGAAATGGAAATTAAAATAAAAGTGGAAGTTAAATATTTAATTTCCAAATAGACTGTTCAGGTATAGTGGTTTCTTGAATGAACTTCCATTTTTAAATTTATGCAACTTCCATTTTTATTTTTATTCAACTTTAATTTTTTTTCAATTTCATTTTCCATTCAACTTCATTCCATTCTTATTTTTATTCATTTTCTATTCAACTTCCTTTTTTATTTAATTTTCAAACAGATCGTTAAGGTATAGTGGTTTCTTGAATGGACTTCCATATTTAATTTTATGCAACTTCCATTTTTATTCAATTTCCTTTTCTATTCAACTTCCTTTTTTATTTAATTTCCAAATGGATCGTTAAGGTATAGTGGTTTCTATTTCTTTTTTTATTCAACTTCCTTTTTTTATTTAATTTCCAAATAGAACGTTAAGGTATAGTGGCATAAAAAAGGAAGTTGAATAGAAACCACTATACCTGAACACGATTAAATAAAAATGCAAGTTGAATAAAAATAAAAATGGAAGTTGCATAAAATTAAAAATGAAAGTTCATTAAAGAAAATCAACTTGAATAAAAAATATTTGAAAATAAAAATAAAAAAGGAAGTTGAATAGAAAAGGAAATTAAATAAACGATCTATTTGGAAACCACTATACCTTATTCCACTATACCTTAACGATCTATTTGGAAATTAAATAAAAAAGAAAGTTGAATAGAAAAGGAAATTAAAAATGGAAGTTCATTCAAGAAACCACTACACCTTAACGATCTATTTGGAAATTAAATAAAAAAGGAAGTCTATGTGAAAAGAAAATTGAATAAAAATAGAAGTGGAATAAAAATAACAAAGGAAGTTGCAAAAAATTAAAAATGGAAGTTCATTCAAGAAACCACTATACCTTAACGATCTATTTGGAAATTAAATAAAAAAGGAAGTTGAATAGAAAATAAAATTGAAAAAGGAAGTTCATCCAAGAAACAACTATACCTTAACGATCTATTTGGAAATTGAATAAAAATAAAAATGGAAGCTGGAAAAGGAAATTGAATAAAAATGCATGGAAGTTGCAAAAAATTAAAAATGGAAGTTCATTCAAGAAACCACTATACCTTAACGATCTAAGAAAATTGAAATAAAAAAGGAAGTTGAATAGAAAACGAAATTGAATAAAAATGCAAGATGCATAAAAATAAAAATGGAAGTTCATTCAAGAAACCACTATACCTTAATGATCTATTTAAAAATTTGGAAATTAAATAAAAAAGGAAGGTAAATAGGAAAGGAAATTGAAAATGGAAGTTGCATAAAAAGGAAGTTGAATAGATCGTTCAGGTATAGTGGTTTCTTTAATGAACTTTCATTTTTATTTTTATTCCACTTGTATTTTTTGTTTAATTTCCAAATTTTCCAAATGGATCGTTAAGGTATAGTGGAAGTTCATTCAAGAAACCACTATACCTTAACGATCTATTTGGAAATTAAATAAAAAAGGAAGCTGAATAGAAATGGAAGTAGAATAGAAAAGAAAATTGAATAAAAATGTAAGTGGAATAAAAATCCACTATACCTTAACGATCTATTTAGAAATTAAATAAAAAAGGAAGTTCAATAAAAAAGGAAATTGAAAATGGAAGTTCATTAAAAAAAACGACCATACCTTAACGATCCATTTGGAAATAAAATAAAAAAAGGAAGTTGAATAGAAAAGGCAATTGAATAAAAATGCAAGTGGAATAAAAATAAAAAATGGAAGTTGCACAAAATTAAAAATGGTAGTTTATTCAAGAAACCACTATACCACTATACCTTAACGATCTAAAATGAAATTGAATAAAAAAGGAAGTTCATTCAACTTCCTTTTCTATTCATCTTTCATTTTTATTTTTTATTCAAGAAACCACTATGCCTTAACGATCTATTTGGAACGAAATTAAATAAAAAACCAAATGCAAGTGAATTGTTAAGGTATAGTGGTTTTTTGAATGAACTTCAATTTTTCTATTCAACTTCCTTTAATTTTTATTCAATTTCTTTTTGTATTCAACTTCCTTTAATTTTTATTCAATTTCTTTTTGTATTCAACTTCCTTTTTTATTTAATTTCCAAATAAATCGTTAAGGTATAGTGGTTTCAGTTTTATGCAACTTCCTTTTTTAATTTTATTCAACTTCCAAATAGATCGTTAAGGTATATTGGTTTCTTGAATGAACTTCTATTTTTAATTCTATTCAACTTCCTTTTTTATTCCAATTTAGAAATTAAATAAAAATAGAAGCGGAATAAAAATAAAAATGGAAGTTGCATAAAATTAAAAATGAAAGAAAAAAGGAAGTTGAATAGAAAAGAAAATTGAATAAAAATAAAATGAAAGTTGAATAAAAATAAAAATAGAAGCTCATTGAAGAAACCACTATATAATTAATTTCCAAATGGATCGTTAAGGTATAGTGGTTTCTTGAATAAAAAAGGAAATTGAATAAAAATAGAAGTTGAATGGAAAAGAAAAAATTGAATAAAAATAGAAGTAGAAAAGGAAATTGAAATAAAAATAAAAATGGAAGTTGCATAAAATTAAAAATAGAAGTTCATTCCTTTTTTATTCAATTTCCTTTTCTATTCAACTTCCTTTTTTATTTAATTTCCAAATAGATCATTTTCTATTCAACTTCTTTTTTTATTTAATTTGGAAATAGATCGTTCAGAAAGGAAATTGAATAAAAATATAGGTGGAATAAAAATAAAAATGGAAGATGCATAAAATTAAAAATGGAAGTTCATTCAAGAAACTACTATACCTTAACGATCTATTTGGAAATTAAACAAAAAACGAAATTGAATAGAAAAGGAAGTTGAATAAAAAAGGAAGTTGAATAGAAATAGAAAAGGAAATTGAAACCACTTCTATTTTAATTCAACTTCCTTTTTTATTCCACTTGGAAGTTCATGCAAATGGAAGTTCATTCAAAAAACCACTATACCTTAACGATGTATTTGGAAATTAAATAAAAAAGGAAGTTGAATGGAAAAGGAAGTTGAATAAAAATGCAAGTGGAATAACAATAAAAATGGAAGTTCATTCAAGAAACCACTATACCTTAACGATCTATTTGGAAATTAAATAAAAAATGAAGTTGAATAGAAAAGGATCTATTTGGAAATTAAATAAAAAAGGAAGTTGAATAGAAAAGGGAATAAAAATAAAAAATGAAAGTTCATTAATTAAACCACTATACCTTAACGATCTATTTGGAAATTAAATAAAAAAGGAAGTTGAATAAAATTAAAAATGAAAGTTGAATAGAAAAGGTTTATTGAATGAACTTCTATTTTTATTTTTATGCAACTTCCACTTTTATTACTATTTGGAAATTAAATAAAAAATGAAATTGAATAGAAAAGGAAATTGAATAAAAAATAAAAGTGGAATAAAAATAAAAATAGATCGTTATGGTATAGTTGTTTCTTGAATAAACTTCCATTTTTAATTTTATGAACTTCCATATTTAATTTTAAGCATCTTCTATTTTTATTTTTATTCAACTTTAAATTTTTATTTAAAATTAAATAAAAAAAGGAAGTTGAGTTGAATAGAAAGAAGGAAAATGAAATTGAATAAAAATAAAAAGGAAATTGAATAAAATTTCCAAATAGATCGTTCAGGTATAGTGGTTTCTTGAATTAACTTCCATTTTCAATTTCTTTTTCTATTCAACTTCTATTCAACTTCCTTTTTTATTAAAGTTCCAAATAGATCGTTAAGGCATAGTGGTTTCTTGAATGAACTTCCATTTTTATTTTTATACATCTTCCATTTTTATTCAATTTTCTTTTCTATTCAACTTCCATTTCTATTCAACTTTCTTTTCTATTCAACTTCCTTTTTTATTTAATTTCCAAATAGATCGTTAAGGTATAGTGGTTTCTTGAATGAACTTTCATTTTTATTTTTATTCCACTTGCATTTTTTATTCAACTTCCTTTTCTATTCAACTTCCTCTTTTATGCAGCTTCCATTTTTATTTTTATTCCACTTCTATTTTTATTCAATTTCCTTTTCTATTCAACTTTTATTTTTATTTAATTTCATTTTCTATTCAACTTCCTTTTCTATTAAATTTCCAAATAGATCGTTAAGGTATAGTGGTTTATTGAATGAACTTCCATTTTTAATTTTGATGCAACTTTCATTTTTATTTTTATTCAATTTCCTTTTCTATTCAACTTCAATTTTTATTTAATTTCCAAGTAGATCGTTAAGGCATAGTTTTTTATTTGAATGAACTTCCATTTTATTTTTATTCAATTTCCTTTTTTATTCAATTTTCCTTTCTATTCAACTTCCTTTTTTTTATTTAATAGATAAAGGGATCGTTAAGGTATAGTGGTTTCTTGAATGAACTTCCATTTTTAATTTTGGAAATTAAATAAACTTGGAAATTGAATAGCAAAGGAAGTTGAATAGAAAATAAAATTAAAAATGGAAGTTCATTCAAGAAACCACTATACCTTGACGATCCATTTGGAAATTAAATAAAAAAGAAAGTTGAATAGAAAAGGAAATTGAATAAAAATGCAAGTGGATTAAAAATAAAAATGGAAGTTCATTCAAGAAACCACTATACCTTAACGATCTATTTGGAAATTAAATAAAAAAGAAAGTTGAATAAAAATAAAAATGGAAGTTCATTCAAGAAACCAGTATACCTTAACGATCAATTTGGAAATTAAATAAAAATGGAAGTTCATTCAAGAGACCACTATACCTTATTGAATGAACTTTCACTTTTATTTTTATTCAACTTCCTTTTTCTATTCAACTTCCTTTTTTATTTAATTTCCACTTCCTTTTTTATTTTATTAAAAATAAAATAAAAATGGAAGTTGATCGTTAAGGCATAGTGGTTTTTATTCCACTTCTATTTTTATTCAACTTCCTTTTTTATTTAATTTCCAAATTGATCATTAAGGTATAGTGGTTTTCAACTTCTATTTTTATTCCACTTGCATTTTTATTCAACTTCCTTTTTTATTCAACCTCCAAATAGATCGTTATGGTATAGTGGTTTCTTAAAAATAGAAGTGGAATAAAAATAAAAATGGAAGTTGAATAAAATTAATAATGAAAGTTCATTCAAAAAACCACTATAACTTAACGATCTATTTGGAAGTTGAATAAAAAAGGAAGTTGAATGGAAAAAGAAATTGAATAAAAAAAGAAATTGAATAGAAAAGGAAGTTGAATAAAAATGAAGTGGAATAAAAATAAAAGTGGAATAAAGCTAAAAATGATCTATTTGGACCTTCCATTTTTATTCCACTATAAAAATGAAAGTTAAGGTATAGTGGTTTTTATTCAATTTCCTTTTCTATTCAACTTCCTTTTTTACTTAATTTCCAAATAGATTGTTAAGGTATAGTGGTTTATTGAATGAACTTCCATTTTTATTTCATTTTTTTCAATTTCCTTTTCTATTCAACTTCCTTTTTTATTTAATTTACTTTTCTATTCAACTTCCTTTTTTATTTTTATTTCACTTCTATTTTTATTCCACTTCCATTTTTAATTCAATGAACTTCCAAATAGATCAATTTATTTAATTTCCTTTTCAAGAAGTTTCATATAAATGGATCGTTAAGGTATAGTGGCTTTTATTCAATTTCATTTTCTATTCAATTTCCTTTTCTATTTAATTTCCAAATATATCGTTTAGGTATACTGGTTTAATTTAAATATAGATCGTTCAGGTATAGTGGTTTCTTGGAAGTTGAATGGAAATTAAATAAAAAAAGGAAGTTGAATAGAAAAGGTATAGTTGAAATTGAATAAAATTAAAAATGAAAATAAAAATGGAAGTTGAATAAAAAAGGAAGTTGAATAGAAAAGGAAGTTCATTCAAGAAACCACTATACCTTAACGATCTATTTGGAAGTTGAATAAAAAAGGAAGTTGCATAAAATTAAGTTCCACTTCTATTTTTATTCAATTTCTAAATAGATCGTTAAGGTATAGTGGTTTCTGGAAATTTTTAATTTTATGCATCTTCTATTTTTATTCAATTTCCAAATAGATCGTCAAGGTATAGTGGTTTCTTGAATGAACTTCCATTTTTAATTTTATTTTCTATTCAACTTCTTTTTCTATTCAATTTCCAAGTTTATTTAATTTACAAATAGATCGTTCAGGTATAGTGGTTTCTTGAATGAACTTCCATTTTTCATTCAATTTCCTTTTCTATTCAACTTCATTTTTTATTTAATTTCCAAATAGATCGTTAAGGTATAGTGGTTTCTTGAATGAACTTCCTTTTTTATTTAATTTCCAAATAGATCGTTAAGGTATAGTGGTTTCTTGAATAAACTTCCATTTTTATTTTTATTCAATTTATTTTTCTATTCAACTTCCTTTTTTATTCAATTTCCAAATAGATCGTTAAGGTATAGTGGTTTCTTGAATGAACTTTCATTTTCAATTTCCTTTTCTATTAAACTTCCTTTTTTATTTAATTTCCAAATAGATCGTTCAGGTATAGTGGTTTTTTGAATGAACTTCCATTTTTAATGTCATTCAACTTCCATTTTTAATTTTATGCAACTTCCACTTTTATTTTTATTTCACTTCTATTTTTATTCAATTTTATTTTCTAATTAAATAGAAAAAGAAGTTGAATGGAACTTCCATTTTTAATTCAATTTCATTTTCTATTCAACTTCCTTTTTTATTTAATTTCCAAATAGATCGTTAAGGTATAGTGGTTTCTTGAATGAACTTTCATTTTTAATTTTATGCATCTTCCATTTTTATTTTTATTCCACTTCATTTTCTATTCAATTTCCTTTTCCATTCAACTTCAATTTTTAATTTTATGCAACTTCCATTTTTATTTTTATTCAACTTCCTTTTTTATTCAATTTCCTTTTCTATGCAGCTTCCATTTTTATTTTTATTCAATTTCATTTTCCATTCAACTTCCATTTTTATTTAATTTCCAAATTGATCGTTAAGGTATAGTGGTTCCTTAACCACTATACCTTAACGTCCCTTTTTTATTTAATTTCCAAATGGTTCATTTTTCATTCAACTTCCTTTTTTATTCAACTTGCATTTTTATATTCCATTTCTTTTCTATTTAACTTCCTTTTTTGTTTAATTTCCAAATAGATCGTTAAGGTATAGTGGTTTCTTGAATGAACTAAAAATTGAATAAAAATGCAAGTGGAATAAAAAAGGAAGTTGAATAAAAAAGGAAATTGAATAAAAATAGAATGGAAGTTCATTCAAAACCACTATACCTGAACGATCAATTTGGAAATTAAAAATGAAATTAAATAAAAATAAAAATGGAAGTTGAATAGAAAAGGAAGTTGAATAAAAATAAAAATGAAAGTTGCATAAAATAAAAAAAGAAAGTTAAATAAAATAAATAAAAAAGGAAGTTCATTCAAGAAACGACTATACCTTAACGATCAAAAATAAAAATAAAAGTGGAATAAAAATAAACCACTATACCTGAACGATCGATTTGGAAATTATAGAAAAGGAAATTCAAAAAAAATAGAAGTTGAATAGAAAAGGAAATTGAATAAAAATTAAAGGAAGTTGAATAGAAAAGGAAATTGAATAAAAATAGGAAATTTTTAAAAAATGGAAGCTGCATAAAATTAAAAAATGGAAGTTGAATAGAGAAGGAGATTGAATAAAAATGGAAGTTGCATAAAATTAAAAAAGGAAATTAAATAAAAATAAAAATGGAAGTTGCATAAAATAAAAATGGAAGTTCATTCAAGAAACCACTATACCTTAACGATCTATTTGGAAGTTAAATAAAAATAGAAGTTGAATAGCAAAGGAAATTGAATAAAAATGGAAGGCGCATAAAATTAAAAATGGAAGTTCATTCAAGAAACCACTATACCTTAACGATCTATTTGGAAATTAAGGTATAGTGGTTTCTTGAACGAACTTCCATTTTCAATTTCTTTTTCTATTCAATTTACTTTTTTATTCAACTTCCTTTTTTATTTAATTTCCAAAGAGATCGTTAAGGTATAGTGGTTTTTTGAATGAACTTCCATTTTTAATATTATGCAACTTCCATTTCTATTCAACTTCCTTTTTTTTTATTTAATTTCCAAATGGATCGTTAAGGTATAGTGGTTATTTGAATGAACTTCCATTTTTATATTTATGCAACTTGCATTTTTATTCAATTTCCTTTTCCATTCCATTTCTATTCAACTTCCTTTTTTATTTAATTTCCAAATAGAAAAGGAAATTGAATAGAACTATACCTTAACGATCCTTTTCCATTCAACTTCCTTTTTTATTTAATTTCCAAATAGATCGTTAAGGTATAGTGGTTTTTTGAATGAATTTCCATTTTTAATTTTATGCAACTTCCATTTCTATTCAACTTCCTTTTTTTATTTAATTTCCAAATGGATCGTTAAGGTATAGTGGTTATTTGAATGAACTTCCATTTTTAATTTTGTGCAACTTGCATTTTTATTCAGTTTCCTTTTCCATTCAATTTCTATTCAACTTCCTTTTTTATTTAATTTCCAAATAGATCGTTAAGGTATAGTTGAATAGAAATGCAAGTGGAATAAAAATAAAAATGGAAGTTGCATAAAATTAAAAATGGAAGTTCATTCAAGAAACCACTATACCTTAACGATCTATTTGGAAATTAACGATTTCCAAATAGATCATTAAGGTATAGTGGTTTCTTGCATTTTTATGCAATTTTCTTTTCTATTCAACTTCCTTTTCCATTTAATTTCCAAATGGATCGTTAAGGTAAAGTGGTTTTTTGAAAGAACTTCCTTTTTTATTCAATTTCCAAATAGATCAAGAAACCACTATGCCTTGTAGTGGTTTCTTGAATGAACTTCCATTTTTAATTTTATGCAACTTTCAATTTCATTTTTATTCAATTTCCTTTTCTATTCAACTTCATTTTTTATTTATATTCAACTTCTATTTTTCTTCAATTTCCTTTTCTATTTTAATTTCTATTTTGAATGAACCAAATAGTGGTTTCTTGAATGAACTTCCATATTTAATTTTATGCAGCTTCCATTTTTATTTTTATAGATCGTTCAGGTATAGTGGTTTCTCCTTTGCCACTTCCGTTTATATTTTTATTTAACTTCCTTTTCTATGAATGAACTTCCATTTTTAATTTTATGCAAGAAACCACTATACCTTAACGATCTATTTGGAAATTAAAAAAGGAAGTTGAATAGAAAAGGAAATTGAAAAAGGAAGTTAAATAAAAAAGGAAGCTGAATAGAAAAGGAAATTGAATAAAAAAGGAAGTTCATTCAAGAAACCATTATGCCTTAACGATCTATTTGGAAATGAAATAAAAAAGGTTTCTTGAATGAACTTCCAAATAGATCGTTAAGGTATAGTGATTTC
>JAXFYN010000802.1:42543-96039 GCA_036172215.1 Camellia granthamiana | reverse complement strand
CGCACTATTTTGTGCAGTTTACACTCGCGCTATTTTGCGCAGCGCACTGTTTTGTGCAGTTTGCACTCGCGCTATTTTGCGCAGCGCACTGTTTTGTGCAGTTTAAACTCGCGCTATTTTGCGCATCGCACTGTTTTGTGCATTTTATCAAATGTCCTATTTTGCGCATCGCACTGTTTTGTGCTGTTTACAATCTCGCTATTTTGCGCATCGCACTATTTTGTGCTATTTACCAAAGGAGATATTTTGCGCATCGCACTGTTTTGTGCAGTTTACACTCTCGTTATTTTGCGCATCGCACTATTTTGTGCTATTTACCAAAGGAGATATTTTGCGCAGCGCACTATTTTGTGCAATTCACACTCGCGCTATTTTGCGCAGCCACTGTTTTGTGCAGTTTATCAAATGTGCTATTTTGCGCATCGCACTCTTTTGTACAGTTTACAATCACGCTATTTTGCCCATCGCACTGTTTTGTGCTGTTTACACTCTCGCTATTTTGAGCAGCGAACTGTTTTGTGCAGTTTACACTCGCGCTATTTTGCGCATCGCACTGTTTTGTGCAGTTTATCAAACGTGCTATTTTGCGCATCACACTGTTTTGTGCAGTTTACACTCGCGCTATTTTGCGCATCGCACTATTTTGTGATGTTTACACTCGCGCTATTTTGCGCAGCGCACTGTTTTGTGCAGTTTACACTCGCGCTATTTTGCGCAGCGCACTGTTTTGTGCAGTTTACACTCCCGCTATTTTGCGCATCGCACTGTTTTGTGCAGTTTACACTCTCGCTATTTTGCGCATCGCACTGTTTTGTGCAGTTTACACTCATCCTATTTTGCGCATCGCACTGTTTTGTGCAGTTTACACTCGTACTATTTTACGCATCGCACTGTTTTGTGCTGTTTACACTCGCGCTATTTTGCGCATCGCACGGTTTTGTGCTGTTTACACTCTCGCTATTTTCTACATCGCACTGTTTTGTGCAGTTTAACAAACGCACTATTTTGCGCATCGCACCGTTTTTTTGCAGTTTACACTCGTGCTATTTTGCGCATCGCACTGTTTTGTGTTGTTTACACTCTCGCTATTTTGCGCATCACACTGTTTTGTGCTGTGTGTTAAACGCGCTCTTTTGCGCATCGCACTGTTTTGTGCAGATTACACTCGTGCTATTTAGGCCAGCGCACTATTTTGTGCAGTTCACACTCGCGCTATTTTGTGCCGCGCACTGTTTTGTCCACTTTACACTAGCGCTATTTTGCGCAATGTACTGTTTTGTGCTGTTTACACTCGCGCTATTTTGCGCATCGCACTATTTTGTGCAGTTTACACTCGCGCTATTTTGCACAGCGCTCTGTTTTGTGGATTTTACACTCGCGCTATTTTGCGCTTCGCTCTGTTTTGTGCAGTTTATCAAACGTGCTATTTTGCGCATCGCACTGTTTTGTGCAGTTTGCAATCGCTCTATTTTGCGCATCGCACTATTTTGTGCAGTTTACACTCGCGCTATTTTGCGCAGCGCACAGTTTTGGGCAGTTTACACTCGCGCTATTTTGCGCAGCGCACTGTTTTGTGCAGTTTACACTCGCGCTATTTTGCGCAGCGCACTGTTTTGTGCAGTTGACACTCGCGCTATTTTGCGCAGCGCACTGTTTTGTGCAGTTCACTCTCGCGCTATTTTGCGCATCGCACTGTTTTGTACAGTTTATCAAATGTGCTATTTTGCGCATCGCACTGGTTTGTACAGTTTACACTCGCGTTATTTTTCGCATCGCACTGTTTTTGTGCTGTTTACACTCTCGCTATTTTGCGCAGCGCACTGTTTGTGCAGTTTACACTCTAGCTATTTTGCTCATCGCACTGTTTTGTGCAGTTTATCGAACGTGCTATTTTGCGCATCGCACTGTTTTGAGCAGTTTACAATCGCACTATTTTCTGCAGTTTACACTCGCACTATTTTGCGCAGTGCACTGTTTTGTACAATTTACACTCGCACTATTTTGCGCAGCACACTGTTTTGTGCAGTTTACACTCGCGCAATTTCGTGCATCGCACTGTTTTGTGCAGTTTACACTCGTACTATTTGCGCATCGCACTGTTTTGTGCTGTTTACACTCTCGCTACTTTGCGCATCGCACTATTTTGTGCTGTTTACCAAACGAGCTATTTTGCGCATCGCACTGCTTTGTGCAGTTTACACTCACGCTATTTTGCGCATCGCACTGTTTTGTGCAGTTTACACTCTCGCTATTTTGCGCATTGCACTGTTTTGTGCAGTTTATCAAACGCGCTATTTTGCGCATCACATTGTTTTGTGCAGTTTATCAAACGCCCTATTTTGCGCATCGCACCGTTTTTTTGCAGTTTACACTCGTGCTATTTTGCGCATCACACTATTTTGTGCTGTTTACACTCCCGCTATTTTGCGCATCACACCGTTTTGTGCTGTTTATTAAACGCGCTATTTTGCGTATCGCACTGTTTTGCGCAGTTTACACTCGCGCTATTTTGCGCATCGCACTATTTTGTGCAGTTTACACTCGCGCTATTTTGCGCAGCGCACTGTTTTGTGCAGTTTGCACTCGCGCTATTTTGCGCAGCGCACTGTTTTGTGCAGTTTAAACTCGCGCTATTTTGCGCATCGCACTGTTTTGTGCATTTTATCAAATGTCCTATTTTGCGCATCGCACTGTTTTGTGCTGTTTACAATCTCGCTATTTTGCGCATCGCACTATTTTGTGCTATTTACCAAAGGAGATATTTTGCGCATCGCACTGTTTTGTGCAGTTTACACTCTCGTTATTTTGCGCATCGCACTATTTTGTGCTATTTACCAAAGGAGATATTTTGCGCAGCGCACTATTTTGTGCAATTCACACTCGCGCTATTTTGCGCATCCACTGTTTTGTGCAGTTTATCAAATGTGCTATTTTGCGCATCGCACTCTTTTGTACAGTTTACAATCACGCTATTTTGCCCATCGCACTGTTTTGTGCTGTTTACACTCTCGCTATTTTGAGCAGCGAACTGTTTTGTGCAGTTTACACTCGCGCTATTTTGCGCATCGCACTGTTTTGTGCAGTTTATCAAACGTGCTATTTTGCGCATCACACTGTTTTGTGCAGTTTACACTCGCGCTATTTTGCGCATCGCACTATTTTGTGATGTTTACACTCGCGCTATTTTGCGCAGCGCACTGTTTTGTGCAGTTTACACTCGCGCTATTTTGCGCAGCGCACTGTTTTGTGCAGTTTACACTCCCGCTATTTTGCGCATCGCACTGTTTTGTGCAGTTTACACTCTCGCTATTTTGCGCATCGCACTGTTTTGTGCAGTTTACACTCATCCTATTTTGCGCATCGCACTGTTTTGTGCAGTTTACACTCGTACTATTTTACGCATCGCACTGTTTTGTGCTGTTTACACTCGCGCTATTTTGCGCATCGCACGGTTTTGTGCTGTTTACACTCTCGCTATTTTCTACATCGCACTGTTTTGTGCAGTTTAACAAACGCACTATTTTGCGCATCGCACCGTTTTTTGCAGTTTACACTCGTGCTATTTTGCGCATCGCACTGTTTTGTGTTGTTTACACTCTCGCTATTTTGCGCATCACACTGTTTTGTGCTGTGTGTTAAACGCGCTCTTTTGCGCATCGCACTGTTTTGTGCAGATTACACTCGTGCTATTTAGGCCAGCGCACTATTTTGTGCAGTTCACACTCGCGCTATTTTGTGCCGCGCACTGTTTTGTCCACTTTACACTAGCGCTATTTTGCGCAATGTACTGTTTTGTGCTGTTTACACTCGCGCTATTTTGCGCATCGCACTATTTTGTGCAGTTTACACTCGCGCTATTTTGCACAGCGCTCTGTTTTGTGGATTTTACACTCGCGCTATTTTGCGCTTCGCTCTGTTTTGTGCAGTTTATCAAACGTGCTATTTTGCGCATCGCACTGTTTTGTGCAGTTTGCAATCGCTCTATTTTGCGCATCGCACTATTTTGTGCAGTTTACACTCGCGCTATTTTGCGCAGCGCACAGTTTTGGGCAGTTTACACTCGCGCTATTTTGCGCAGCGCACTGTTTTGTGCAGTTTACACTCGCGCTATTTTGCGCAGCGCACTGTTTTGTGCAGTTGACACTCGCGCTATTTTGCGCAGCGCACTGTTTTGTGCAGTTCACACTCGCGCTATTTTGCGCATCGCACTGTTTTGTACAGTTTATCAAATGTGCTATTTTGCGCATCGCACTGGTTTGTACAGTTTACACTCGCGTTATTTTTCGCATCGCACTGTTTTGTGCTGTTTACACTCTCGCTATTTTGCGCAGCGCACTGTTTGTGCAGTTTACACTCTAGCTATTTTGCTCATCGCACTGTTTTGTGCAGTTTATCGAACGTGCTATTTTGCGCATCGCACTGTTTTGAGCAGTTTACAATCGCACTATTTTCTGCAGTTTACACTCGCACTATTTTGCGCAGTGCACTGTTTTGTACAATTTACACTCGCACTATTTTGCGCAGCACACTGTTTTGTGCAGTTTACACTCGCGCAATTTCGTGCATCGCACTGTTTTGTGCAGTTTACACTCGTACTATTTTGCGCATCGCACTGTTTTGTGCTGTTTACACTCTCGCTACTTTGCGCATCGCACTATTTTGTGCTGTTTACCAAACGAGCTATTTTGCGCATCGCACTGCTTTGTGCAGTTTACACTCACGCTATTTTGCGCATCGCACTGTTTTGTGCAGTTTACACTCTCGCTATTTTGCGCATTGCACTGTTTTGTGCAGTTTATCAAACGCGCTATTTTGCGCATCACATTGTTTTGTGCAGTTTATCAAACGCCCTATTTTGCGCATCGCACCGTTTTTTGCAGTTTACACTCGTGCTATTTTGCGCATCACACTATTTTGTGCTGTTTACACTCCCGCTATTTTGCGCATCACACCGTTTTGTGCTGTTTATTAAACGCGCTATTTTGCGCATCGCACTGTTTTGCGCAGTTTACACTCGCGCTATTTTGCGCATCGCACTATTTTGTGCAGTTTACACTCGCGCTATTTTGCGCAGCGCACTGTTTTGTGCAGTTTGCACTCGCGCTATTTTGCGCAGCGCACTGTTTTGTGCAGTTTAAACTCGCGCTATTTTGCGCATCGCACTGTTTTGTGCATTTTATCAAATGTCCTATTTTGCGCATCGCACTGTTTTGTGCTGTTTACAATCTCGCTATTTTGCGCATCGCACTATTTTGTGCTATTTACCAAAGGAGATATTTTGCGCATCGCACTGTTTTGTGCAGTTTACACTCTCGTTATTTTGCGCATCGCACTATTTTGTGCTATTTACCAAAGGAGATATTTTGCGCAGCGCACTATTTTGTGCAATTCACACTCGCGCTATTTTGCGCATCCACTGTTTTGTGCAGTTTATCAAATGTGCTATTTTGCGCATCGCACTCTTTTGTACAGTTTACAATCACGCTATTTTGCCCATCGCACTGTTTTGTGCTGTTTACACTCTCGCTATTTTGAGCAGCGAACTGTTTTGTGCAGTTTACACTCGCGCTATTTTGCGCATCGCACTGTTTTGTGCAGTTTATCAAACGTGCTATTTTGCGCATCACACTGTTTTGTGCAGTTTACACTCGCGCTATTTTGCGCATCGCACTATTTTGTGATGTTTACACTCGCGCTATTTTGCGCAGCGCACTGTTTTGTGCAGTTTACACTCGCGCTATTTTGCGCAGCGCACTGTTTTGTGCAGTTTACACTCCCGCTATTTTGCGCATCGCACTGTTTTGTGCAGTTTACACTCTCGCTATTTTGCGCATCGCACTGTTTTGTGCAGTTTACACTCATCCTATTTTGCGCATCGCACTGTTTTGTGCAGTTTACACTCGTACTATTTTACGCATCGCACTGTTTTGTGCTGTTTACACTCGCGCTATTTTGCGCATCGCACGGTTTTGTGCTGTTTACACTCTCGCTATTTTCTACATCGCACTGTTTTGTGCAGTTTAACAAACGCACTATTTTGCGCATCGCACCGTTTTTTGCAGTTTACACTCGTGCTATTTTGCGCATCGCACTGTTTTGTGTTGTTTACACTCTCGCTATTTTGCGCATCACACTGTTTTGTGCTGTGTGTTAAACGCGCTCTTTTGCGCATCGCACTGTTTTGTGCAGATTACACTCGTGCTATTTAGGCCAGCGCACTATTTTGTGCAGTTCACACTCGCGCTATTTTGTGCCGCGCACTGTTTTGTCCACTTTACACTAGCGCTATTTTGCGCAATGTATTGTTTTGTGCTGTTTACACTCGCGCTATTTTGCGCATCGCACTATTTTGTGCAGTTTACACTCGCGCTATTTTGCACAGCGCTCTGTTTTGTGGATTTTACACTCGCGCTATTTTGCGCTTCGCTCTGTTTTGTGCAGTTTATCAAACGTGCTATTTTGCGCATCGCACTGTTTTGTGCAGTTTGCAATCGCTCTATTTTGCGCATCGCACTATTTTGTGCAGTTTACACTCGCGCTATTTTGCGCAGCGCACAGTTTTGGGCAGTTTACACTCGCGCTATTTTGCGCAGCGCACTGTTTTGTGCAGTTTACACTCGCGCTATTTTGCGCAGCGCACTGTTTTGTGCAGTTGACACTCGCGCTATTTTGCGCAGCGCACTGTTTTGTGCAGTTCACACTCGCGCTATTTTGCGCATCGCACTGTTTTGTACAGTTTATCAAATGTGCTATTTTGCGCATCGCACTGGTTTGTACAGTTTACACTCGCGTTATTTTTCGCATCGCACTGTTTTGTGCTGTTTACACTCTCGCTATTTTGCGCAGCGCACTGTTTGTGCAGTTTACACTCTAGCTATTTTGCTCATCGCACTGTTTTGTGCAGTTTATCGAACGTGCTATTTTGCGCATCGCACTGTTTTGAGCAGTTTACAATCGCACTATTTTCTGCAGTTTACACTCGCACTATTTTGCGCAGTGCACTGTTTTGTACAATTTACACTCGCACTATTTTGCGCAGCACACTGTTTTGTGCAGTTTACACTCGCGCAATTTCGTGCATCGCACTGTTTTGTGCAGTTTACACTCGTACTATTTTGCGCATCGCACTGTTTTGTGCTGTTTACACTCTCGCTACTTTGCGCATCGCACTATTTTGTGCTGTTTACCAAACGAGCTATTTTGCGCATCGCACTGCTTTGTGCAGTTTACACTCACGCTATTTTGCGCATCGCACTGTTTTGTGCAGTTTACACTCTCGCTATTTTGCGCATTGCACTGTTTTGTGCAGTTTATCAAACGCGCTATTTTGCGCATCACATTGTTTTGTGCAGTTTATCAAACGCCCTATTTTGCGCATCGCACCGTTTTTTGCAGTTTACACTCGTGCTATTTTGCGCATCACACTATTTTGTGCTGTTTACACTCCCGCTATTTTGCGCATCACACTGTTTTGTGCTGTTTATTAAACGCGCTATTTTGCGCATCGCACTGTTTTGCGCAGTTTACACTCGCGCTATTTTGCGCATCGCACTATTTTGTGCAGTTTACACTCGCGCTATTTTGCGCAGCGCACTGTTTTGTGCAGTTTGCACTCGCGCTATTTTGCGCAGCGCACTGTTTTGTGCAGTTTAAACTCGCGCTATTTTGCGCATCGCACTGTTTTGTGCATTTTATCAAATGTCCTATTTTGCGCATCGCACTGTTTTGTGCTGTTTACAATCTCGCTATTTTGCGCATCGCACTATTTTGTGCTATTTACCAAAGGAGATATTTTGCGCATCGCACTGTTTTGTGCAGTTTACACTCTCGTTATTTTGCGCATCGCACTATTTTGTGCTATTTACCAAAGGAGATATTTTGCGCAGCGCACTATTTTGTGCAATTCACACTCGCGCTATTTTGCGCATCCACTGTTTTGTGCAGTTTATCAAATGTGCTATTTTGCGCATCGCACTCTTTTGTACAGTTTACAATCACGCTATTTTGCCCATCGCACTGTTTTGTGCTGTTTACACTCTCGCTATTTTGAGCAGCGAACTGTTTTGTGCAGTTTACACTCACGCTATTTTGCGCATCGCACTGTTTTGTGCAGTTTATCAAACGTGCTATTTTGCGCATCACACTGTTTTGTGCAGTTTACACTCGCGCTATTTTGCGCATCGCACTATTTTGTGATGTTTACACTCGCGCTATTTTGCGCAGCGCACTGTTTTGTGCAGTTTACACTCGCGCTATTTTGCGCAGCGCACTGTTTTGTGCAGTTTACACTCCCGCTATTTTGCGCATCGCACTGTTTTGTGCAGTTTACACTCTCGCTATTTTGCGCATCGCACTGTTTTGTGCAGTTTACACTCATCCTATTTTGCGCATCGCACTGTTTTGTGCAGTTTACACTCGTACTATTTTACGCATCGCACTGTTTTGTGCTGTTTACACTCGCGCTATTTTGCGCATCGCACGGTTTTGTGCTGTTTACACTCTCGCTATTTTCTACATCGCACTGTTTTGTGCAGTTTAACAAACGCACTATTTTGCGCATCGCACCGTTTTTTGCAGTTTACACTCGTGCTATTTTGCGCATCGCACTGTTTTGTGTTGTTTACACTCTCGCTATTTTGCGCATCACACTGTTTTGTGCTGTGTGTTAAACGCGCTCTTTTGCGCATCGCACTGTTTTGTGCAGATTACACTCGCGCTATTTAGGCCAGCGCACTATTTTGTGCAGTTCACACTCGCGCTATTTTGTGCCGCGCACTGTTTTGTCCACTTTACACTAGCGCTATTTTGCGCAATGTACTGTTTTGTGCTGTTTACACTCGCGCTATTTTGCGCATCGCACTATTTTGTGCAGTTTACACTCGCGCTATTTTGCACAGCGCTCTGTTTTGTGGATTTTACACTCGCGCTATTTTGCGCTTCGCTCTGTTTTGTGCAGTTTATCAAACGTGCTATTTTGCGCATCGCACTGTTTTGTGCAGTTTGCAATCGCTCTATTTTGCGCATCGCACTATTTTGTGCAGTTTACACTCGCGCTATTTTGCGCAGCGCACTGTTTTGTGCAGTTTGCACTCGCGCTATTTTGCGCAGCGCACTGTTTTGTGCAGTTTAAACTCGCGCTATTTTGCGCATCGCACTGTTTTGTGCATTTTATCAAATGTCCTATTTTGCGCATCGCACTGTTTTGTGCTGTTTACAATCACGCTATTTTGCGCATCGCACTATTTTGTGCTATTTACCAAAGGAGATATTTTGCGCATCGCACTGTTTTGTGCAGTTTACACTCTCGTTATTTTGCGCATCGCACTATTTTGTGCTATTTACCAAAGGAGATATTTTGCGCAGCGCACTATTTTGTGCAATTCACACTCGCGCTATTTTGCGCATCCACTGTTTTGTGCAGTTTATCAAATGTGCTATTTTGCGCATCGCACTCTTTTGTACAGTTTACAATCACGCTATTTTGCCCATCGCACTGTTTTGTGCTGTTTACACTCTCGCTATTTTGAGCAGCGAACTGTTTTGTGCAGTTTACACTCACGCTATTTTGCGCATCGCACTGTTTTGTGCAGTTTATCAAACGTGCTATTTTGCGCATCACACTGTTTTGTGCAGTTTACACTCGCGCTATTTTGCGCATCGCACTATTTTGTGATGTTTACACTCGCGCTATTTTGCGCAGCGCACTGTTTTGTGCAGTTTACACTCGCGCTATTTTGCGCAGCGCACTGTTTTGTGCAGTTTACACTCCCGCTATTTTGCGCATCGCACTGTTTTGTGCAGTTTACACTCTCGCTATTTTGCGCATCGCACTGTTTTGTGCAGTTTACACTCATCCTATTTTGCGCATCGCACTGTTTTGTGCAGTTTACACTCGTACTATTTTACGCATCGCACTGTTTTGTGCTGTTTACACTCGCGCTATTTTGCGCATCGCACGGTTTTGTGCTGTTTACACTCTCGCTATTTTCTACATCGCACTGTTTTGTGCAGTTTAACAAACGCACTATTTTGCGCATCGCACCGTTTTTTGCAGTTTACACTCGTGCTATTTTGCGCATCGCACTGTTTTGTGTTGTTTACACTCTCGCTATTTTGCGCATCACACTGTTTTGTGCTGTGTGTTAAACGCGCTCTTTTGCGCATCGCACTGTTTTGTGCAGATTACACTCGCGCTATTTAGGCCAGCGCACTATTTTGTGCAGTTCACACTCGCGCTATTTTGTGCCGCGCACTGTTTTGTCCACTTTACACTAGCGCTATTTTGCGCAATGTACTGTTTTGTGCTGTTTACACTCGCGCTATTTTGCGCATCGCACTATTTTGTGCAGTTTACACTCGCGCTATTTTGCACAGCGCTCTGTTTTGTGGATTTTACACTCGCGCTATTTTGCGCTTCGCTCTGTTTTGTGCAGTTTATCAAACGTGCTATTTTGCGCATCGCACTGTTTTGTGCAGTTTGCAATCGCTCTATTTTGCGCATCGCACTATTTTGTGCAGTTTACACTCGCGCTATTTTGCGCAGCGCACAGTTTTGGGCAGTTTACACTCGCGCTATTTTGCGCAGCGCACTGTTTTGTGCAGTTTACACTCGCGCTATTTTGCGCAGCGCACTGTTTTGTGCAGTTGACACTCGCGCTATTTTGCGCAGCGCACTGTTTTGTGCAGTTCACACTCGCGCTATTTTGCGCATCGCACTGTTTTGTACAGTTTATCAAATGTGCTATTTTGCGCATCGCACTGGTTTGTACAGTTTACACTCGCGTTATTTTTCGCATCGCACTGTTTTGTGCTGTTTACACTCTCGCTATTTTGCGCAGCGCACTGTTTGTGCAGTTTACACTCTAGCTATTTTGCTCATCGCACTGTTTTGTGCAGTTTATCGAACGTGCTATTTTGCGCATCGCACTGTTTTGAGCAGTTTACAATCGCACTATTTTCTGCAGTTTACACTCGCACTATTTTGCGCAGTGCACTGTTTTGTACAATTTACACTCGCACTATTTTGCGCAGCACACTGTTTTGTGCAGTTTACACTCGCGCAATTTCGTGCATCGCACTGTTTTGTGCAGTTTACACTCGTACTATTTTGCGCATCGCACTGTTTTGTGCTGTTTACACTCTCGCTACTTTGCGCATCGCACTATTTTGTGCTGTTTACCAAACGAGCTATTTTGCGCATCGCACTGCTTTGTGCAGTTTACACTCACGCTATTTTGCGCATCGCACTGTTTTGTGCAGTTTACACTCTCGCTATTTTGCGCATTGCACTGTTTTGTGCAGTTTATCAAACGCGCTATTTTGCGCATCACATTGTTTTGTGCAGTTTATCAAACGCCCTATTTTGCGCATCGCACCGTTTTTTGCAGTTTACACTCGTGCTATTTTGCGCATCACACTATTTTGTGCTGTTTACACTCCCGCTATTTTGCGCATCACACCGTTTTGTGCTGTTTATTAAACGCGCTATTTTGCGCATCGCACTGTTTTGCGCAGTTTACACTCGCGCTATTTTGCGCATCGCACTATTTTGTGCAGTTTACACTCGCGCTATTTTGCGCAGCGCACTGTTTTGTGCAGTTTGCACTCGCGCTATTTTGCGCAGCGCACTGTTTTGTGCAGTTTAAACTCGCGCTATTTTGCGCATCGCACTGTTTTGTGCATTTTATCAAATGTCCTATTTTGCGCATCGCACTGTTTTGTGCTGTTTACAATCTCGCTATTTTGCGCATCGCACTATTTTGTGCTATTTACCAAAGGAGATATTTTGCGCATCGCACTGTTTTGTGCAGTTTACACTCTCGTTATTTTGCGCATCGCACTATTTTGTGCTATTTACCAAAGGAGATATTTTGCGCAGCGCACTATTTTGTGCAATTCACACTCGCGCTATTTTGCGCATCCACTGTTTTGTGCAGTTTATCAAATGTGCTATTTTGCGCATCGCACTCTTTTGTACAGTTTACAATCACGCTATTTTGCCCATCGCACTGTTTTGTGCTGTTTACACTCTCGCTATTTTGAGCAGCGAACTGTTTTGTGCAGTTTACACTCGCGCTATTTTGCGCATCGCACTGTTTTGTGCAGTTTATCAAACGTGCTATTTTGCGCATCACACTGTTTTGTGCAGTTTACACTCGCGCTATTTTGCGCATCGCACTATTTTGTGATGTTTACACTCGCGCTATTTTGCGCAGCGCACTGTTTTGTGCAGTTTACACTCGCGCTATTTTGCGCAGCGCACTGTTTTGTGCAGTTTACACTCCCGCTATTTTGCGCATCGCACTGTTTTGTGCAGTTTACACTCTCGCTATTTTGCGCATCGCACTGTTTTGTGCAGTTTACACTCATCCTATTTTGCGCATCGCACTGTTTTGTGCAGTTTACACTCGTACTATTTTACGCATCGCACTGTTTTGTGCTGTTTACACTCGCGCTATTTTGCGCATCGCACGGTTTTGTGCTGTTTACACTCTCGCTATTTTCTACATCGCACTGTTTTGTGCAGTTTAACAAACGCACTATTTTGCGCATCGCACCGTTTTTTGCAGTTTACACTCGTGCTATTTTGCGCATCGCACTGTTTTGTGTTGTTTACACTCTCGCTATTTTGCGCATCACACTGTTTTGTGCTGTGTGTTAAACGCGCTCTTTTGCGCATCGCACTGTTTTGTGCAGATTACACTCGTGCTATTTAGGCCAGCGCACTATTTTGTGCAGTTCACACTCGCGCTATTTTGTGCCGCGCACTGTTTTGTCCACTTTACACTAGCGCTATTTTGCGCAATGTATTGTTTTGTGCTGTTTACACTCGCGCTATTTTGCGCATCGCACTATTTTGTGCAGTTTACACTCGCGCTATTTTGCACAGCGCTCTGTTTTGTGGATTTTACACTCGCGCTATTTTGCGCTTCGCTCTGTTTTGTGCAGTTTATCAAACGTGCTATTTTGCGCATCGCACTGTTTTGTGCAGTTTGCAATCGCTCTATTTTGCGCATCGCACTATTTTGTGCAGTTTACACTCGCGCTATTTTGCGCAGCGCACAGTTTTGGGCAGTTTACACTCGCGCTATTTTGCGCAGCGCACTGTTTTGTGCAGTTTACACTCGCGCTATTTTGCGCAGCGCACTGTTTTGTGCAGTTGACACTCGCGCTATTTTGCGCAGCGCACTGTTTTGTGCAGTTCACACTCGCGCTATTTTGCGCATCGCACTGTTTTGTACAGTTTATCAAATGTGCTATTTTGCGCATCGCACTGGTTTGTACAGTTTACACTCGCGTTATTTTTCGCATCGCACTGTTTTGTGCTGTTTACACTCTCGCTATTTTGCGCAGCGCACTGTTTGTGCAGTTTACACTCTAGCTATTTTGCTCATCGCACTGTTTTGTGCAGTTTATCGAACGTGCTATTTTGCGCATCGCACTGTTTTGAGCAGTTTACAATCGCACTATTTTCTGCAGTTTACACTCGCACTATTTTGCGCAGTGCACTGTTTTGTACAATTTACACTCGCACTATTTTGCGCAGCACACTGTTTTGTGCAGTTTACACTCGCGCAATTTCGTGCATCGCACTGTTTTGTGCAGTTTACACTCGTACTATTTTGCGCATCGCACTGTTTTGTGCTGTTTACACTCTCGCTACTTTGCGCATCGCACTATTTTGTGCTGTTTACCAAACGAGCTATTTTGCGCATCGCACTGCTTTGTGCAGTTTATACTCACGCTATTTTGCGCATCGCACTGTTTTGTGCAGTTCACACTCTCGCTATTTTGCGCATTGCACTGTTTTGTGCAGTTTATCAAACGCGCCATTTTGCGCATCACATTGTTTTGTGCAGTTTATCAAACGCCCTATTTTGCGCATCGCACCGTTTTTTGCAGTTTACACTCGTGCTATTTTGCGCATCACACTATTTTGTGCTGTTTACACTCCCGCTATTTTGCGCATCACACTGTTTTGTGCTGTTTATTAAACGCGCTATTTTGCGCATCGCACTGTTTTGCGCAGTTTACACTCGCGCTATTTTGCGCATCGCACTATTTTGTGCAGTTTACACTCGCGCTATTTTGCGCAGCGCACTGTTTTGTGCAGTTTGCACTCGCGCTATTTTGCGCAGCGCACTGTTTTGTGCAGTTTAAACTCGCGCTATTTTGCGCATCGCACTGTTTTGTGCATTTTATCAAATGTCCTATTTTGCGCATCGCACTGTTTTGTGCTGTTTACAATCTCGCTATTTTGCGCATCGCACTATTTTGTGCTATTTACCAAAGGAGATATTTTGCGCATCGCACTGTTTTGTGCAGTTTACACTCTCGTTATTTTGCGCATCGCACTATTTTGTGCTATTTACCAAAGGAGATATTTTGCGCAGCGCACTATTTTGTGCAATTCACACTCGCGCTATTTTGCGCATCCACTGTTTTGTGCAGTTTATCAAATGTGCTATTTTGCGCATCGCACTCTTTTGTACAGTTTACAATCACGCTATTTTGCCCATCGCACTATTTTGTGCTGTTTACACTCTCGCTATTTTGAGCAGCGAACTGTTTTGTGCAGTTTACACTCGCGCTATTTTGCGCATCGCACTGTTTTGTGCAGTTTATCAAACGTGCTATTTTGCGCATCACACTGTTTTGTGCAGTTTACACTCGCGCTATTTTGCGCATCGCACTATTTTGTGATGTTTACACTCGCGCTATTTTGCGCAGCGCACTGTTTTGTGCAGTTTACACTCGCGCTATTTTGCGCAGCGCACTGTTTTGTGCAGTTTACACTCCCGCTATTTTGCGCATCGCACTGTTTTGTGCAGTTTACACTCTCGCTATTTTGCGCATCGCACTGTTTTGTGCAGTTTACACTCATCCTATTTTGCGCATCGCACTGTTTTGTGCAGTTTACACTCATCCTATTTTGCGCATCGCACTGTTTTGTGCAGTTTACACTCGTACTATTTTACGCATCGCACTGTTTTGTGCTGTTTACACTCGCGCTATTTTGCGCATCGCACGGTTTTGTGCTGTTTACACTCTCGCTATTTTCTACATCGCACTGTTTTGTGCAGTTTAACAAACGCACTATTTTGCGCATCGCACCGTTTTTTGCAGTTTACACTCGTGCTATTTTGCGCATCGCACTGTTTTGTGTTGTTTACACTCTCGCTATTTTGCGCATCACACTGTTTTGTGCTGTGTGTTAAACGCGCTCTTTTGCGCATCGCACTGTTTTGTGCAGATTACACTCGTGCTATTTAGGCCAGCGCACTATTTTGTGCAGTTCACACTCGCGCTATTTTGTGCCGCGCACTGTTTTGTCCACTTTACACTAGCGCTATTTTGCGCAATGTACTGTTTTGTGCTGTTTACACTCGCGCTATTTTGCGCATCGCACTATTTTGTGCAGTTTACACTCGCGCTATTTTGCACAGCGCTCTGTTTTGTGGATTTTACACTCGCGCTATTTTGCGCTTCGCTCTGTTTTGTGCAGTTTATCAAACGTGCTATTTTGCGCATCGCACTGTTTTGTGCAGTTTGCAATCGCTCTATTTTGCGCATCGCACTATTTTGTGCAGTTTACACTCGCGCTATTTTGCGCAGCGCACAGTTTTGGGCAGTTTACACTCGCGCTATTTTGCGCAGCGCACTGTTTTGTGCAGTTTACACTCGCGCTATTTTGCGCAGCGCACTGTTTTGTGCAGTTGACACTCGCGCTATTTTGCGCAGCGCACTGTTTTGTGCAGTTCACACTCGCGCTATTTTGCGCATCGCACTGTTTTGTACAGTTTATCAAATGTGCTATTTTGCGCATCGCACTGGTTTGTACAGTTTACACTCGCGTTATTTTTCGCATCGCACTGTTTTGTGCTGTTTACACTCTCGCTATTTTGCGCAGCGCACTGTTTGTGCAGTTTACACTCTAGCTATTTTGCTCATCGCACTGTTTTGTGCAGTTTATCGAACGTGCTATTTTGCGCATCGCACTGTTTTGAGCAGTTTACAATCGCACTATTTTCTGCAGTTTACACTCGCACTATTTTGCGCAGTGCACTGTTTTGTACAATTTACACTCGCACTATTTTGCGCAGCACACTGTTTTGTGCAGTTTACACTCGCGCAATTTCGTGCATCGCACTGTTTTGTGCAGTTTACACTCGTACTATTTTGCGCATCGCACTGTTTTGTGCTGTTTACACTCTCGCTACTTTGCGCATCGCACTATTTTGTGCTGTTTACCAAACGAGCTATTTTGCGCATCGCACTGCTTTGTGCAGTTTACACTCACGCTATTTTGCGCATCGCACTGTTTTGTGCAGTTCACACTCTCGCTATTTTGCGCATTGCACTGTTTTGTGCAGTTTATCAAACGCGCCATTTTGCGCATCACATTGTTTTGTGCAGTTTATCAAACGCCCTATTTTGCGCATCGCACCGTTTTTTGCAGTTTACACTCGTCCTATTTTGCGCATCACACTATTTTGTGCTGTTTACACTCCCGCTATTTTGCGCATCACACTGTTTTGTGCTGTTTATTAAACGCGCTATTTTTCGCATCGCACTGTTTTGCGCAGTTTACACTCGCGCTATTTTGCGCATCGCACTATTTTGTGCAGTTTACACTCGCGCTATTTTGCGCAGCGCACTGTTTTGTGCAGTTTGCACTCGCGCTATTTTGCGCAGCGCACTGTTTTGTGCAGTTTAAACTCGCGCTATTTTGCGCATCGCACTGTTTTGTGCATTTTATCAAATGTCCTATTTTGCGCATCGCACTGTTTTGTGCTGTTTACAATCTCGCTATTTTGCGCATCGCACTATTTTGTGCTATTTACCAAAGGAGATATTTTGCGCATCGCACTGTTTTGTGCAGTTTACACTCTCGTTATTTTGCGCATCGCACTATTTTGTGCTATTTACCAAAGGAGATATTTTGCGCAGCGCACTATTTTGTGCAATTCACACTCGCGCTATTTTGCGCATCCACTGTTTTGTGCAGTTTATCAAATGTGCTATTTTGCGCATCGCACTCTTTTGTACAGTTTACAATCACGCTATTTTGCCCATCGCACTGTTTTGTGCTGTTTACACTCTCGCTATTTTGAGCAGCGAACTGTTTTGTGCAGTTTACACTCGCGCTATTTTGCGCATCGCACTGTTTTGTGCAGTTTATCAAACGTGCTATTTTGCGCATCACACTGTTTTGTGCAGTTTACACTCGCGCTATTTTGCGCATCGCACTATTTTGTGATGTTTACACTCGCGCTATTTTGCGCAGCGCACTGTTTTGTGCAGTTTACACTCGCGCTATTTTGCGCAGCGCACTGTTTTGTGCAGTTTACACTCCCGCTATTTTGCGCATCGCACTGTTTTGTGCAGTTTACACTCTCGCTATTTTGCGCATCGCACTGTTTTGTGCAGTTTACACTCATCCTATTTTGCGCATCGCACTGTTTTGTGCAGTTTACACTCGTACTATTTTACGCATCGCACTGTTTTGTGCTGTTTACACTCGCGCTATTTTGCGCATCGCACGGTTTTGTGCTGTTTACACTCTCGCTATTTTCTACATCGCACTGTTTTGTGCAGTTTAACAAACGCACTATTTTGCGCATCGCACCGTTTTTTGCAGTTTACACTCGTGCTATTTTGCGCATCGCACTGTTTTGTGTTGTTTACACTCTCGCTATTTTGCGCATCACACTGTTTTGTGCTGTGTGTTAAACGCGCTCTTTTGCGCATCGCACTGTTTTGTGCAGATTACACTCGTGCTATTTAGGCCAGCGCACTATTTTGTGCAGTTCACACTCGCGCTATTTTGTGCCGCGCACTGTTTTGTCCACTTTACACTAGCGCTATTTTGCGCAATGTACTGTTTTGTGCTGTTTACACTCGCGCTATTTTGCGCATCGCACTATTTTGTGCAGTTTACACTCGCGCTATTTTGCACAGCGCTCTGTTTTGTGGATTTTACACTCGCGCTATTTTGCGCTTCGCCCTGTTTTGTGCAGTTTATCAAACGTGCTATTTTGCGCATCGCACTGTTTTGTGCAGTTTGCAATCGCTCTATTTTGCGCATCGCACTATTTTGTGCAGTTTACACTCGCGCTATTTTGCGCAGCGCACAGTTTTGGGCAGTTTACACTCGCGCTATTTTGCGCAGCGCACTGTTTTGTGCAGTTTACACTCGCGCTATTTTGCGCAGCGCACTGTTTTGTGCAGTTGACACTCGCGCTATTTTGCGCAGCGCACTGTTTTGTGCAGTTCACACTCGCGCTATTTTGCGCATCGCACTGTTTTGTACAGTTTATCAAATGTGCTATTTTGCGCATCGCACTGGTTTGTACAGTTTACACTCGCGTTATTTTTCGCATCGCACTGTTTTGTGCTGTTTACACTCTCGCTATTTTGCGCAGCGCACTGTTTGTGCAGTTTACACTCTAGCTATTTTGCTCATCGCACTGTTTTGTGCAGTTTATCGAACGTGCTATTTTGCGCATCGCACTGTTTTGAGCAGTTTACAATCGCACTATTTTCTGCAGTTTACACTCGCACTATTTTGAGCAGTGCACTGTTTTGTACAATTTACACTCGCACTATTTTGCGCAGCACACTGTTTTGTGCAGTTTACACTCGCGCAATTTCGTGCATCGCACTGTTTTGTGCAGTTTACACTCGTACTATTTTGCGCATCGCACTGTTTTGTGCTGTTTACACTCTCGCTACTTTGCGCATCGCACTATTTTGTGCTGTTTACCAAACGAGCTATTTTGCGCATCGCACTGCTTTGTGCAGTTTACACTCACGCTATTTTGCGCATCGCACTGTTTTGTGCAGTTTACACTCTCGCTATTTTGCGCATTGCACTGTTTTGTGCAGTTTATCAAACGCGCTATTTTGCGCATCACATTGTTTTGTGCAGTTTATTAACGCCCTATTTTGCGCATCGCACCGTTTTTTGCAGTTTACACTCGTGCTATTTTGCGCATCACACTATTTTGTGCTGTTTACACTCCCGCTATTTTGCGCATCACACTGTTTTGTGCTGTTTATTTTCGCGCATCGCACTGTTTTGTGCAGATTACACTCGCGCTATTTAGGCCAGCGCACTATTTTGTGCAGTTCACACTCGCGCTATTTTGTGCCGCGCACTGTTTTGTCCACTTTACACTAGCGCTATTTTGCGCAATGTACTGTTTTGTGCTGTTTACACTCGCGCTATTTTGCGCATCGCACTATTTTGTGCAGTTTACACTCGCGCTATTTTGCACAGCGCTCTGTTTTGTGGATTTTACACTCGCGCTATTTTGCGCTTCGCTCTGTTTTGTGCAGTTTATCAAACGTGCTATTTTGCGCATCGCACTGTTTTGTGCAGTTTGCAATCGCTCTATTTTGCGCATCGCACTATTTTGTGCAGTTTACACTCGCGCTATTTTGCGCAGCGCACAGTTTTGGGCAGTTTACACTCGCGCTATTTTGCGCAGCGCACTGTTTTGTGCAGTTTACACTCGCGCTATTTTGCGCAGCGCACTGTTTTGTGCAGTTGACACTCGCGCTATTTTGCGCAGCGCACTGTTTTGTGCAGTTCACACTCGCGCTATTTTGCGCATCGCACTGTTTTGTACAGTTTATCAAATGTGCTATTTTGCGCATCGCACTGGTTTGTACAGTTTACACTCGCGTTATTTTTCGCATCGCACTGTTTTGTGCTGTTTACACTCTCGCTATTTTGCGCAGCGCACTGTTTGTGCAGTTTACACTCTAGCTATTTTGCTCATCGCACTGTTTTGTGCAGTTTATCGAACGTGCTATTTTGCGCATCGCACTGTTTTGAGCAGTTTACAATCGCACTATTTTCTGCAGTTTACACTCGCACTATTTTGCGCAGTGCACTGTTTTGTACAATTTACACTCGCACTATTTTGCGCAGCACACTGTTTTGTGCAGTTTACACTCGCGCAATTTCGTGCATCGCACTGTTTTGTGCAGTTTACACTCGTACTATTTTGCGCATCGCACTGTTTTGTGCTGGTTACACTCTCGCTACTTTGCGCATCGCACTATTTTGTGCTGTTTACCAAACGAGCTATTTTGCGCATCGCACTGCTTTGTGCAGTTTACACTCACGCTATTTTGCGCATCGCACTGTTTTGTGCAGTTCACACTCTCGCTATTTTGCGCATTGCACTGTTTTGTGCAGTTTATCAAACGCGCCATTTTGCGCATCACATTGTTTTGTGCAGTTTATCAAACGCCCTATTTTGCGCATCGCACCGTTTTTTGCAGTTTACACTCGTGCTATTTTGCGCATCACACTATTTTGTGCTGTTTACACTCCCGCTATTTTGCGCATCACACTGTTTTGTGCTGTTTATTAAACGCGCTATTTTGCGCATCGCACTGTTTTGCGCAGTTTACACTCGCGCTATTTTGCGCATCGCACTATTTTGTGCAGTTTACACTCGCGCTATTTTGCGCAGCGCACTGTTTTGTGCAGTTTGCACTCGCGCTATTTTGCGCAGCGCACTGTTTTGTGCAGTTTAAACTCGCGCTATTTTGCGCATCGCACTGTTTTGTGCATTTTATCAAATGTCCTATTTTGCGCATCGCACTGTTTTGTGCTGTTTACAATCTCGCTATTTTGCGCATCGCACTATTTTGTGCTATTTACCAAAGGAGATATTTTGCGCATCGCACTGTTTTGTGCAGTTTACACTCTCGTTATTTTGCGCATCGCACTATTTTGTGCTATTTACCAAAGGAGATATTTTGCGCAGCGCACTATTTTGTGCAATTCACACTCGCGCTATTTTGCGCATCCACTGTTTTGTGCAGTTTATCAAATGTGCTATTTTGCGCATCGCACTCTTTTGTACAGTTTACAATCACGCTATTTTGCCCATCGCACTGTTTTGTGCTGTTTACACTCTCGCTATTTTGAGCAGCGAACTGTTTTGTGCAGTTTACACTCGCGCTATTTTGCGCATCGCACTGTTTTGTGCAGTTTATCAAACGTGCTATTTTGCGCATCACACTGTTTTGTGCAGTTTACACTCGCGCTATTTTGCGCATCGCACTATTTTGTGATGTTTACACTCGCGCTATTTTGCGCAGCGCACTGTTTTGTGCAGTTTACACTCGCGCTATTTTGCGCAGCGCACTGTTTTGTGCAGTTTACACTCCCGCTATTTTGCGCATCGCACTGTTTTGTGCAGTTTACACTCTCGCTATTTTGCGCATCGCACTGTTTTGTGCAATTTACACTCATCCTATTTTGCGCATCGCACTGTTTTGTGCAGTTTACACTCGTACTATTTTACGCATCGCACTGTTTTGTGCTGTTTACACTCGCGCTATTTTGCGCATCGCACGGTTTTGTGCTGTTTACACTCTCGCTATTTTCTACATCGCACTGTTTTGTGCAGTTTAACAAACGCACTATTTTGCGCATCGCACCGTTTTTTGCAGTTTACACTCGTGCTATTTTGCGCATCGCACTGTTTTGTGTTGTTTACACTCTCGCTATTTTGCGCATCACACTGTTTTGTGCTGTGTGTTAAACGCGCTCTTTTGCGCATCGCACTGTTTTGTGCAGATTACACTCGCGCTATTTAGGCCAGCGCACTATTTTGTGCAGTTCACACTCGCGCTATTTTGTGCCGCGCACTGTTTTGTCCACTTTACACTAGCGCTATTTTGCGCAATGTACTGTTTTGTGCTGTTTACACTCGCGCTATTTTGCGCATCGCACTATTTTGTGCAGTTTACACTGGCGCTATTTTGCACAGCGCTCTGTTTTGTGGATTTTACACTCGCGCTATTTTGCGCTTCGCTCTGTTTTGTGCAGTTTATCAAACGTGCTATTTTGCGCATCGCACTGTTTTGTGCAGTTTGCAATCGCTCTATTTTGCGCATCGCACTATTTTGTGCAGTTTACACTCGCGCTATTTTGCGCAGCGCACAGTTTTGGGCAGTTTACACTCGCGCTATTTTGCGCAGCGCACTGTTTTGTGCAGTTTACACTCGCGCTATTTTGCGCAGCGCACTGTTTTGTGCAGTTGACACTCGCGCTATTTTGCGCAGCACTGTTTTGTGCAGTTCACACTCGCGCTATTTTGCGCATCGCACTGTTTTGTACAGTTTATCAAATGTGCTATTTTGAGCATCGCACTGGTTTGTACAGTTTACACTCGCGTTATTTTTCGCATCGCACTGTTTTGTGCTGTTTACACTCTCGCTATTTTGCGCAGCGCACTGTTTGTGCAGTTTACACTCTAGCTATTTTGCTCATCGCACTGTTTTGTGCAGTTTATCGAACGTGCTATTTTGCGCATCGCACTGTTTTGAGCAGTTTACAATCGCACTATTTTCTGCAGTTTACACTCGCACTATTTTGCGCAGTGCACTGTTTTGTACAATTTACACTCGCACTATTTTGCGCAGCACACTGTTTTGTGCAGTTTACACTCGCGCAATTTCGTGCATCGCACTGTTTTGTGCAGTTTACACTCGTACTATTTTGCGCATCGCACTGTTTTGTGCTGTTTACACTCTCGCTACTTTGCGCATCGCACTATTTTGTGCTGTTTACCAAACGAGCAATTTTGCGCATCGCACTGCTTTGTGCAGTTTACACTCACGCTATTTTGCGCATCGCACTGTTTTGTGCAGTTTACACTCTCGCTATTTTGCGCATTGCACTGTTTTGTGCAGTTTATCAAACGCGCTATTTTGCGCATCACATTGTTTTGCGCAGTTTATCAAACGCCCTATTTTGCGCATCGCACCGTTTTTTGCAGTTTACACTCGTGCTATTTTGCGCATCACACTGTTTTGTGCTGTTTATTTTTGCGCATCGCACTGTTTTGTGCAGATTACACTCGCGCTATTTAGGCCAGCGCACTATTTTGTGCAGTTCACACTCGCGCTATTTTGTGCCGCGCACTGTTTTGTCCACTTTACACTAGCGCTATTTTGCGCAATGTACTGTTTTGTGCTGTTTACACTCGCGCTATTTTGCGCATCGCACTATTTTGTGCAGTTTACACTCGCGCTATTTTGCACAGCGCTCTGTTTTGTGGATTTTACACTCGCGCGATTTTGCGCTTCGCCCTGTTTTGTGCAGTTTATCAAACGTGCTATTTTGCGCATCGCACTGTTTTGTGCAGTTTGCAATCGCTCTATTTTGCGCATCGCACTATTTTGTGCAGTTTACACTCGCGCTATTTTGCGCAGCGCACAGTTTTGGGCAGTTTACACTCGCGCTATTTTGCGCAGCGCACTGTTTTGTGCAGTTTACACTCGCGCTATTTTGCGCAGCGCACTGTTTTGTGCAGTTGACACTCGCGCTATTTTGCGCAGCGCACTGTTTTGTGCAGTTCACACTCGCGCTATTTTGCGATTTTGCGCGTCGCGCTGTTTTGTGCAGTTCACACTCGCGCTATTTTGCGCGTCGCCCTGTTTTGTGCAGTTTATCACTCCCGCTATTTTGCGCGTCGCACTGTTTTGTGCAGTTGACACTCGCGCTATTTTGCGCGTCGCACTGTTTTGTGGAGTTTATGACTCGAGCTATTTTGCGCGTCGCACTGTTTTGTGCAGTTCACACTCGCGCTATTTGGCGCGTCGTACTGTTTTGTGCAGTTCACACTCGCGCTATTTTGCGCGTCGCAGTGTTTTGTGCAGTTCACACTGGCGCTATTTTGCGCGTCGCACTGTTTTGTGCAGTTCACACTCGCGCTATTTTGCGGGTCGCACTATTTTGTGCAGTTCACCCTCGCGCTATTTTGCGCGTCGCACTGTTTTGTGCAGTTTATCACTCCCGCTATTTTGCGCGTCGCACTGTTTTGTGCAGTTGACACTCGCGCTATTTTGCGCGTCGCACTGTTTTGTGCAGTTTATCACTCGAGCTATTTTGCGCGTCGCACTGTTTTGTGCAGTTGACACTCGCGCTATTTTGCGCGTCGCACTGTTTTGTGCAGTTCACACTCGCGCTATTTTGCGCGTCGCAGTGTTTTGTGCAGTTCACACTGGCGCTATTTTGCGCGTCGCACTGTTTTGTGCAGTTCACACTCGCGCTATTTTGCGGGTCGCACTGTTTTGTGCAGTTCACACTCGCGCTATTTTGCGCGTCGCACTGTTTTGTGCAGTTCACACTCGCGCTATTTTGCGCGTCGCACTGTTTTGTGCAGTTTATCACTCCCGCTATTTTGCGCGTCGCACTGTTTTGTGCAGTTGACACTCGCGCTATTTTGCGCGTCGCACTGTTTTGTGCAGTTTATCACTCGAGCTATTTTGCGCGTCGCACTGTTTTGTGCAGTTGACACTCGCGCTATTTTGCGCGTCGCACTGTTTTGTGCAGTTCACACTGGCGCTATTTTGCGCGTCGCACTGTTTTGTGCAGTTCACACTCGCGCTATTTTGCGGGTCGCACTGTTTTGTGCAGTTCACACTCGCGCTATTTTGCGCGTCGCACTGTTTTGTACTGTTCACACTCGCGCTATTTTGCGCGTCGCACTGTTTTGTGCAGTTTATCACTCCCGCTATTTTGCGCGTCGCACTGTTTTGTGCAGTTGACACTCGCGCTATTTTGCGCGTCGCACTGTTTTGTGCAGTTTATCACTCGAGCTATTTTGCGCGTCGCACTGTTTTGTGCAGTTCACACTCGCGCTATTTTGCGCGTCGCACTGTTTTGTGCAGTTCACACTCGCGCTATTTTGCGCGTCGCACTGTTTTGTGCAGTTTATAACTCGAGCTATTTTGCGCGTCGCACTGTTTTGTGCAGTTCACACTCGCGCTATTTTGCGCGTCGCACTGTTTTGTGCAGTTCACACTGGCGCTATTTTGCGCGTCGCACTGTTTTGTGCAGTTCACACTCGCGCTATTTTGCACGTCGCACTGTTTTGTGCAGTTGACACTCGCGCTATTTTGCGCGCCGCACTGTTTTGTGCAGTTCATCACTCGAGCTATTTTGCGCGTCGCACTGTTTTGTGCAGTTGACACTCGCGCTATTTTGCGCGTCGCACTGTTTTGTGCAGTTCACACTCGCGCTATTTTGCGCGTCGCAGTGTTTTGTGCAGTTCACACTGGCGCTATTTTGCGCGTCGCAGTGTTTTGTGCAGTTCACACTCGCGCTATTTTGCGCGTCGCACTGTTTTGTGCAGTTCACACTCGCGCTATTTTGCGCGTCGCAGTGTTTTGTGTAGTTCACACTGGCGCTATTTTGCGCGTCGCACTGTTTTGTGCAGTTCACACTCGCGCTATTTTGCGGGTCGCACTGATTTGTGCAGTTCACACTCGCGCTATTTTGCGCGTCGCACTGTTTTGTGCAGTTTATCACTCCCGCTATTTTGCGCGTCGCACTGTTTTGTGCAGTTGACACTCGCGCTATTTTGCGCGTCGCACTGTTTTGTGCAGTTCACACTGGCGCTATTTTGCGCGTCGCACTGTTTTGTGCAGTTCACACTCGCGCTATTTTGCGGGTCGCACTGTTTTGTGCATGTTCACACTCGCGCTATTTTGCGCGCCGCACTGTTTTGTGCAGTTCACACTCGCGCTATTTTGCGCGTCGCCCTGTTTTGTGCAGTTTATCACTCCCGCTATTTTGCGCGTCGCACTGTTTTGTGCAGTTGACACTCGCGCTATTTTGCGCGTCGCACTGTTTTGTGGAGTTTATCACTCGAGCTATTTTGCGCGTCGCACTGTTTTGTGCAGTTCACACTCGCGCTATTTTGCGCGTCGCACTGTTTTGTGCAGTTCACACTCGCGCTATTTTGCGCGTCGCAGTGTTTTGTGCAGTTCACACTCGCGCTATTTTGCGGGTCGCACTGTTTTGTGCAGTTCACACTCGCGCTATTTTGCGCGTCGCACTGTTTTGTGCAGTTTATCACTCCCGCTATTTTGCGCGTCGCACTGTTTTGTGCAGTTGACACTCGCGCTATTTTGCGCGTCGCACTGTTTTGTGCAGTTTATCACTCGAGCTATTTTGCGCGTCGCACTGTTTTGTGCAGTTCACACTCGCGCTATTTTGCGCGTCGCACTGTTTTGTGCAGTTCACACTCGCGCTATTTTGCGCGTCGCACTGTTTTGTGCAGTTTATAACTCGAGCTATTTTGCGCGTCGCACTGTTTTGTGCAGTTCACACTCGAGCTATTTTGCGCGTCGCACTGTTTTGTGCAGTTCACACTCGCGCTATTTGGCGCGTCGTACTGTTTTGTGCAGTTCACACTCGCGCTATTTTGCGCGTCGCAGTGTTTTGTGCAGTTCACACTGGCGCTATTTTGCGCGTCGCACTGTTTTGTGCAGTTCACACTCGCGCTATTTTGCGGGTCGCACTATTTTGTGCAGTTCACCCTCGCGCTATTTTGCGCGTCGCACTGTTTTGTGCAGTTTATCACTCCCGCTATTTTGCGCGTCGCACTGTTTTGTGCAGTTGACACTCGCGCTATTTTGCGCGTCGCACTGTTTTGTGCAGTTTATCACTCGAGCTATTTTGCGCGTCGCACTGTTTTGTGCAGTTGACACTCGCGCTATTTTGCGCGTCGCACTGTTTTGTGCAGTTCACACTCGCGCTATTTTGCGCGTCGCAGTGTTTTGTGCAGTTCACACTGGCGCTATTTTGCGCGTCGCACTGTTTTGTGCAGTTCACACTCGCGCTATTTTGCGGGTCGCACTGTTTTGTGCAGTTCACACTCGCGCTATTTTGCGCGTCGCACTGTTTTGTGCAGTTCACACTCGCGCTATTTTGCGCGTCGCACTGTTTTGTGCAGTTTATCACTCCCGCTATTTTGCGCGTCGCACTGTTTTGTGCAGTTGACACTCGCGCTATTTTGCGCGTCGCACTGTTTTGTGCAGTTTATCACTCGAGCTATTTTGCGCGTCGCACTGTTTTGTGCAGTTGACACTCGCGCTATTTTGCGCGTCGCACTGTTTTGTGCAGTTCACACTGGCGCTATTTTGCGCGTCGCACTGTTTTGTGCAGTTCACACTCGCGCTATTTTGCGGGTCGCACTGTTTTGTGCAGTTCACACTCGCGCTATTTTGCGCGTCGCACTGTTTTGTACTGTTCACACTCGCGCTATTTTGCGCGTCGCACTGTTTTGTGCAGTTTATCACTCCCGCTATTTTGCGCGTCGCACTGTTTTGTGCAGTTGACACTCGCGCTATTTTGCGCGTCGCACTGTTTTGTGCAGTTTATCACTCGAGCTATTTTGCGCGTCGCACTGTTTTGTGCAGTTCACACTCGCGCTATTTTGCGCGTCGCACTGTTTTGTGCAGTTCACACTCGCGCTATTTTGCGCGTCGCACTGTTTTGTGCAGTTTATAACTCGAGCTATTTTGCGCGTCGCACTGTTTTGTGCAGTTCACACTCGCGCTATTTTGCGCGTCGCACTGTTTTGTGCAGTTCACACTGGCGCTATTTTGCGCGTCGCACTGTTTTGTGCAGTTCACACTCGCGCTATTTTGCACGTCGCACTGTTTTGTGCAGTTGACACTCGCGCTATTTTGCGCGCCGCACTGTTTTGTGCAGTTCATCACTCGAGCTATTTTGCGCGTCGCACTGTTTTGTGCAGTTGACACTCGCGCTATTTTGCGCGTCGCACTGTTTTGTGCAGTTCACACTCGCGCTATTTTGCGCGTCGCAGTGTTTTGTGCAGTTCACACTGGCGCTATTTTGCGCGTCGCAGTGTTTTGTGCAGTTCACACTCGCGCTATTTTGCGCGTCGCACTGTTTTGTGCAGTTCACACTCGCGCTATTTTGCGCGTCGCAGTGTTTTGTGTAGTTCACACTGGCGCTATTTTGCGCGTCGCACTGTTTTGTGCAGTTCACACTCGCGCTATTTTGCGGGTCGCACTGTTTTGTGCAGTTCACCCTCGCGCTATTTTGCGCGTCGCACTGTTTTGTGCAGTTTATCACTCCCGCTATTTTGCGCGTCGCACTGTTTTGTGCAGTTGACACTCGCGCTATTTTGCGCGTCGCACTGTTTTGTGCAGTTTATCACTCGAGCTATTTTGCGCGTCGCACTGTTTTGTGCAGTTGACACTCGCGCTATTTTGCGCGTCGCACTGTTTTGTGCAGTTCACACTCGCGCTATTTTGCGCGTCGCACTGTTTTGTGCAGTTCACACTCGCGCTATTTTGCGGGTCGCACTGTTTTGTGCAGTTCACACTCGCGCTATTTTGCGCGTCGCACTGTTTTGTACTGTTCACACTCGCGCTATTTTGCGCGTCGCACTGTTTTGTGCAGTTTATCACTCCCGCTATTTTGCGCGTCGCACTGTTTTGTGCAGTTGACACTCGCGCTATTTTGCGCGTCGCACTGTTTTGTGCAGTTTATCACTCGAGCTATTTTGCGCGTCGCACTGTTTTGTGCAGTTCACACTCGCGCTATTTTGCGCGTCGCACTGTTTTGTGCAGTTTATCACTCGAGCTATTTTGCGCGTCGCACTGTTTTGTGCAGTTCACACTCGCGCTATTTTGCGCGTCGCACTGTTTTGTGCAGTTCACACTGGCGCTATTTTGCGCGTCGCACTGTTTTGTGCAGTTCACACTCGCGCTATTTTGCACGTCGCACTGTTTTGTGCAGTTGACACTCGCGCTATTTTGCGCGCCGCACTGTTTTGTGCAGTTCATCACTCGAGCTATTTTGCGCGTCGCACTGTTTTGTGCAGTTGACACTCGCGCTATTTTGCGCGTCGCACTGTTTTGTGCAGTTCACACTCGCGCTATTTTGCGCGTCGCACTGTTTTGTGCAGTTCACACTCGCGCTATTTTGCGCGTCGCAGTGTTTTGTGCAGTTCACACTGGCGCTATTTTGCGCGTCGCAGTGTTTTGTGCAGTTCACACTCGCGCTATTTTGCGCGTCGCACTGTTTTGTGCAGTTCACACTCGCGCTATTTTGCGCGTCGCAGTGTTTTGTGTAGTTCACACTGGCGCTATTTTGCGCGTCGCACTGTTTTGTGCAGTTCACACTCGCGCTATTTTGCGGGTCGCACTGATTTGTGCAGTTCACACTCGCGCTATTTTGCGCGTCGCACTGTTTTGTGCAGTTTATCACTCCCGCTATTTTGCGCGTCGCACTGTTTTGTGCAGTTGACACTCGCGCTATTTTGCGCGTCGCACTGTTTTGTGCAGTTCACACCGGCGCTATTTTGCGCGTCGCACTGTTTTGTGCAGTTCACACTCGCGCTATTTTGCGGGTCGCACTGTTTTGTGCATGTTCACACTCGCGCTATTTTGCGCGCCGCACTGTTTTGTGCAGTTCACACTCGCGCTATTTTGCGCGTCGCCCTGTTTTGTGCAGTTTATCACTCCCGCTATTTTGCGCGTCGCACTGTTTTGTGCAGTTGACACTCGCGCTATTTTGCGCGTCGCACTGTTTTGTGCAGTTTATCACTCGAGCTATTTTGCGCGTCGCACTGTTTTGTGCAGTTCACACTCGCGCTATTTTGCGCGTCGCACTGTTTTGTGCAGTTCACACTCGCGCTATTTTGCGCGTCGCAGTGTTTTGTGCAGTTCACACTCGCGCTATTTTGCGGGTCGCACTGTTTTGTGCAGTTCACACTCGCGCTATTTTGCGCGTCGCACTGTTTTGTGCAGTTTATCACTCCCGCTATTTTGCGCGTCGCACTGTTTTGTGCAGTTGACACTCGCGCTATTTTGCGCGTCGCACTGTTTTGTGCAGTTTATCACTCGAGCTATTTTGCGCGTCGCACTGTTTTGTGCAGTTGACACTCGCGGTATTTTGCGCGTCGCACTGTTTTGTGCAGTTCACACTCGTGCTATTTTGCGCGTCGCAGTGTTTTGTGCAGTTCACACTGGCGCTATTTTGCGCGTCGCACTGTTTTGTGCAGTTCACACTCGCGCTATTTTGCGGGTCGCACTGTTTTGTGCAGTTCACACTCGCGCTATTTTGCGCGTCGCACTGTTTTGTACTGTTCACACTCGCGCTATTTTGCGCGTCGCACTGTTTTGTGCAGTTTATCACTCCCGCTATTTTGCGCGTCGCACTGTTTTGTGCAGTTGACACTCGCGCTATTTTGCGCGTCGCACTGTTTTGTGCAGTTTATCACTCGAGCTATTTTGCGCGTCGCACTGTTTTGTGCAGTTGACACTCGCGCTATTTTGCGCGTCGCACTGTTTTGTGCAGTTCACACTCGCGCTATTTTGCGCGTCGCAGTGTTTTGTGCAGTTCACACTGGCGCTATTTTGCGCGTCGCACTGTTTTGTGCAGTTCACACTCGCGCTATTTTGCGCGTCGCACTGTTTTGTGCAGTTCACACTCGCGCTATTTTGCGCGTCGCACTGTTTTGTGCAGTTTATCACTCCCGCTATTTTGCGCGTCGCACTGTTTTGTGCAGTTGACACTCGCGCTATTTTGCGCGTCGCACTGTTTTGTGCAGTTTATCACTCGAGCTATTTTGCGCGTCGCACTGTTTTGTGCAGTTGACACTCGCGCTATTTTGCGCGTCGCACTGTTTTGTGCAGTTCACACTCGCGCTATTTTGCGCGTCGCACTGTTTTGTGCAGTTCACACTCGCGCTATTTTGCGGGTCGCACTGTTTTGTGCAGTTCACACTCGCGCTATTTTGCGCGTCGCACTGTTTTGTACTGTTCACACTCGCGCTATTTTGCGCGTCGCACTGTTTTGTGCAGTTTATCACTCCCGCTATTTTGCGCGTCGCACTGTTTTGTGCAGTTGACACTCGCGCTATTTTGCGCGTCGCACTGTTTTGTGCAGTTTATCACTCGAGCTATTTTGCGCGTCGCACTGTTTTGTGCAGTTCACACTCGCGCTATTTTGCGCGTCGCACTGTTTTGTGCAGTTTATCACTCGAGCTATTTTGCGCGTCGCACTGTTTTGTGCAGTTCACACTCGCGCTATTTTGCGCGTCGCACTGTTTTGTGCAGTTCACACTGGCGCTATTTTGCGCGTCGCACTGTTTTGTGCAGTTCACACTCGCGCTATTTTGCACGTCGCACTGTTTTGTGCAGTTGACACTCGCGCTATTTTGCGCGCCGCACTGTTTTGTGCAGTTCATCACTCGAGCTATTTTGCGCGTCGCACTGTTTTGTGCAGTTGACACTCGCGCTATTTTGCGCGTCGCACTGTTTTGTGCAGTTCACACTCGCGCTATTTTGCGCGTCGCACTGTTTTGTGCAGTTCACACTCGCGCTATTTTGCGCGTCGCAGTGTTTTGTGCAGTTCACACTGGCGCTATTTTGCGCGTCGCAGTGTTTTGTGCAGTTCACACTCGCGCTATTTTGCGCGTCGCACTGTTTTGTGCAGTTCACACTCGCGCTATTTTGCGCGTCGCAGTGTTTTGTGTAGTTCACACTGGCGCTATTTTGCGCGTCGCACTGTTTTGTGCAGTTCACACTCGCGCTATTTTGCGGGTCGCACTGATTTGTGCAGTTCACACTCGCGCTATTTTGCGCGTCGCACTGTTTTGTGCAGTTTATCACTCCCGCTATTTTGCGCGTCGCACTGTTTTGTGCAGTTGACACTCGCGCTATTTTGCGCGTCGCACTGTTTTGTGCAGTTCACACCGGCGCTATTTTGCGCGTCGCACTGTTTTGTGCAGTTCACACTCGCGCTATTTTGCGGGTCGCACTGTTTTGTGCATGTTCACACTCGCGCTATTTTGCGCGCCGCACTGTTTTGTGCAGTTCACACTCGCGCTATTTTGCGCGTCGCCCTGTTTTGTGCAGTTTATCACTCCCGCTATTTTGCGCGTCGCACTGTTTTGTGCAGTTGACACTCGCGCTATTTTGCGCGTCGCACTGTTTTGTGCAGTTTATCACTCGAGCTATTTTGCGCGTCGCACTGTTTTGTGCAGTTCACACTCGCGCTATTTTGCGCGTCGCACTGTTTTGTGCAGTTCACACTCGCGCTATTTTGCGCGTCGCAGTGTTTTGTGCAGTTCACACTCGCGCTATTTTGCGGGTCGCACTGTTTTGTGCAGTTCACACTCGCGCTATTTTGCGCGTCGCACTGTTTTGTGCAGTTTATCACTCCCGCTATTTTGCGCGTCGCACTGTTTTGTGCAGTTGACACTCGCGCTATTTTGCGCGTCGCACTGTTTTGTGCAGTTTATCACTCGAGCTATTTTGCGCGTCGCACTGTTTTGTGCAGTTGACACTCGCGGTATTTTGCGCGTCGCACTGTTTTGTGCAGTTCACACTCGTGCTATTTTGCGCGTCGCAGTGTTTTGTGCAGTTCACACTGGCGCTATTTTGCGCGTCGCACTGTTTTGTGCAGTTCACACTCGCGCTATTTTGCGGGTCGCACTGTTTTGTGCAGTTCACACTCGCGCTATTTTGCGCGTCGCACTGTTTTGTACTGTTCACACTCGCGCTATTTTGCGCGTCGCACTGTTTTGTGCAGTTTATCACTCCCGCTATTTTGCGCGTCGCACTGTTTTGTGCAGTTGACACTCGCGCTATTTTGCGCGTCGCACTGTTTTGTGCAGTTTATCACTCGAGCTATTTTGCGCGTCGCACTGTTTTGTGCAGTTCACACTCGCGCTATTTTGCGCGTCGCACTGTTTTGTGCAGTTCACACTCGCGCTATTTTGCGCGTCGCAGTGTTTTGTGCAGTTCACACTGGCGCTATTTTGCGCGTCGCACTGTTTTGTGCAGTTCACACTCGCGCTATTTTGCGCGTCGCACTGTTTTGTGCAGTTTATCACTCCCGCTATTTTGCACGTCGCACTGTTTTGTGCAGTTGACACTCGTGCTATTTTGCGCGTCGCACTGTTTTGTGCAGTTTATCACTCGAGCTATTTTGCGCGTCGCACTGTTTTGTGCAGTTGACACTCGCGCTATTTTGCGCGTCGCACTGTTTTGTGCAGTTCACACTGGCGCTATTTTGCGCGTCGCACTGTTTTGTGCAGTTCACACTCGCGCTATTTTGCGGGTCGCACTGTTTTGTGCAGTTCACACTCGCGCTATTTTGCGCGTCGCGCTGTTTTGTGCAGTTCACACTCGCACTATTTTGCGCGTCGCCCTGTTTTGTGCAGTTTATCACTCCCGCTATTTTGCGCGTCGCACTGTTTTGTGCAGTTGACACTCGCGCTATTTTGCGCGTCGCACTGTTTTGTGGAGTTTATCACTCGAGCTATTTTGTGCGTCGCACTGTTTTGTGCAGTTCACACTCGCGCTATTTGGCGCGTCGCACTGTTTTGTGCAGTTCACACTCGCGCTATTTTGCGCGTCGCAGTGTTTTGTGCAGTTCACACTGGCGCTATTTTGCGCGTCGCACTGTTTTGTGCAGTTCACACTCGCGCTATTTTGCGGGTCGCACTGTTTTGTGCAGTTCACCCTCGCGCTATTTTGCGCGTCGCACTGTTTTGTGCAGTTTATCACTCCCGCTATTTTGCGCGTCGCACTGTTTTGTGCAGTTGACACTCGCGCTATTTTGCGCGTCGCACTGTTTTGTGCAGTTTATCACTCGAGCTATTTTGCGCGTCGCACTGTTTTGTGCAGTTCACACTCGCGCTATTTTGCGCGTCGCACTGTTTTGTGCAGTTCACACTCGCGCTATTTTGCGCGTCGCAGTGTTTTGTGCAGTTCACACTGGCGCTATTTTGCGCGTCGCACTGTTTTGTGCAGTTCACACTCGCGCTATTTTGCGCGTCGCACTGTTTTGTGCAGTTTATCACTCCCGCTATTTTGCACGTCGCACTGTTTTGTGCAGTTGACACTCGTGCTATTTTGCGCGTCGCACTGTTTTGTGCAGTTTATCACTCGAGCTATTTTGCGCGTCGCACTGTTTTGTGCAGTTGACACTCGCGCTATTTTGCGCGTCGCACTGTTTTGTGCAGTTCACACTGGCGCTATTTTGCGCGTCGCACTGTTTTGTGCAGTTCACACTCGCGCTATTTTGCGGGTCGCACTGTTTTGTGCAGTTCACACTCGCGCTATTTTGCGCGTCGCGCTGTTTTGTGCAGTTCACACTCGCCCTATTTTGCGCGTCGCCCTGTTTTGTGCAGTTTATCACTCCCGCTATTTTGCGCGTCGCACTGTTTTGTGCAGTTGACACTCGCGCTATTTTGCGCGTCGCACTGTTTTGTGGAGTTTATCACTCGAGCTATTTTGTGCGTCGCACTGTTTTGTGCAGTTCACACTCGCGCTATTTGGCGCGTCGCACTGTTTTGTGCAGTTCACACTCGCGCTATTTTGCGCGTCGCAGTGTTTTGTGCAGTTCACACTGGCGCTATTTTGCGCGTCGCACTGTTTTGTGCAGTTCACACTCGCGCTATTTTGCGGGTCGCACTGTTTTGTGCAGTTCACCCTCGCGCTATTTTGCGCGTCGCACTGTTTTGTGCAGTTTATCACTCCCGCTATTTTGCGCGTCGCACTGTTTTGTGCAGTTGACACTCGCGCTATTTTGCGCGTCGCACTGTTTTGTGCAGTTTATCACTCGAGCTATTTTGCGCGTCGCACTGTTTTGTGCAGTTGACACTCGCGCTATTTTGCGCGTCGCACTGTTTTGTGCAGTTCACACTCGCGCTATTTTGCGCGTCGCAGTGTTTTGTGCAGTTCACACTGGCGCTATTTTGCGCGTCGCACTGTTTTGTGCAGTTCACACTCGCGCTATTTTGCGGGTCGCACTGTTTTGTGCAGTTCACACTCGCGCTATTTTGCGCGTCGCACTGTTTTGTGCAGTTCACACTCGCGCTATTTTGCGCGTCGCACTGTTTTGTGCAGTTTATCACTCCCGCTATTTTGCGCGTCGCACTGTTTTGTGCAGTTGACACTCGCGCTATTTTGCGCGTCGCACTGTTTTGTGCAGTTTATCACTCGAGCTATTTTGCGCGTCGCACTGTTTTGTGCAGTTGACACTCGCGCTATTTTGCGCGTCGCACTGTTTTGTGCAGTTCACACTGGCGCTATTTTGCGCGTCGCACTGTTTTGTGCAGTTCACACTCGCGCTATTTTGCGGGTCGCACTGTTTTGTGCAGTTCACACTCGCGCTATTTTGCGCGTCGCACTGTTTTGTACTGTTCACACTCGCGCTATTTTGCGCGTCGCACTGTTTTGTGCAGTTTATCACTCCCGCTATTTTGCGCGTCGCACTGTTTTGTGCAGTTGACACTCGCGCTATTTTGCGCGTCGCACTGTTTTGTGCAGTTTACCACTCGAGCTATTTTGCGCGTCGCACTGTTTTGTGCAGTTCACACTCGCGCTATTTTGCGCGTCGCACTGTTTTGTGCAGTTCACACTCGCGCTATTTTGCGCGTCGCAGTGTTTTGTGCAGTTCACACTGGCGCTATTTTGCGTGTCGCACTGTTTTGTGCAGTTCACACTCGCGCTATTTTGCGCGTCGCACTGTTTTGTGCAGTTCACACTCGCGCTATTTTGCGCGTCGCACTGTTTTGTGCAGTTTATCACTCCCGCTATTTTGCACGTCGCACTGTTTTGTGCAGTTGACACTCGTGCTATTTTGCGCGTCGCACTGTTTTGTGCAGTTTATCACTCGAGCTATTTTGCGCGTCGCACTGTTTTGTGCAGTTGACACTCGCGCTATTTGGCGCGTCGCACTGTTTTGTGCAGTTCACACTGGCGCTATTTTGCGCGTCGCACTGTTTTGTGCAGTTCACACTCGCGCTATTTTGCGGGTCGCACTGTTTTGTGCAGTTCACACTCGCGCTATTTTGCGCGTCGCACTGTTTTGTGCAGTTCACACTCGCGCTATTTTGCGCGTCGCCCTGTTTTGTGCAGTTTATCACTCCCGCTATTTTGCGCGTCGCACTGTTTTGTGCAGTTGACACTCGCGCTATTTTGCGCGTCGCACTGTTTTGTGCAGTTCACACTCGCGCTATTTTGCGCGTCGCAGTGTTTTGTGCAGTTCACACTGGCGCTATTTTGCGCGTCGCACTGTTTTGTGCAGTTCACACTCGCGCTATTTTGCGGGTCGCACTGTTTTGTGCAGTTCACACTCGCGCTATTTTGCGCGTCGCACTGTTTTGTGCAGTTCACACTCGCGCTATTTTGCGCGTCGCACTGTTTTGTGCAGTTTATCACTCCCGCTATTTTGCGCGTCGCACTGTTTTGTGCAGTTGACACTCGCGCTATTTTGCGCGTCGCACTGTTTTGTGCAGTTTATCACTCGAGCTATTTTGCGCGTCGCACTGTTTTGTGCAGTTGACACTCGCGCTATTTGGCGCGTCGCACTGTTTTGTGCAGTTCACACTGGCGCTATTTTGCGCGTCGCACTGTTTTGTGCAGTTCACACTCGCGCTATTTTGCGGGTCGCACTGTTTTGTGCAGTTCACACTCGCGCTATTTTGCGCGTCGCACTGTTTTGTGCAGTTCACACTCGCGCTATTTTGCGCGTCGCCCTGTTTTGTGCAGTTTATCACTCCCGCTATTTTGCGCGTCGCACTGTTTTGTGCAGTTGACACTCGCGCTATTTTGCGCGTCGCACTGTTTTGTGCAGTTCACACTCGCGCTATTTTGCGCGTCGCAGTGTTTTGTGCAGTTCACACTGGCGCTATTTTGCGCGTCGCACTGTTTTGTGCAGTTCACACTCGCGCTATTTTGCGGGTCGCACTGTTTTGTGCAGTTCACACTCGCGCTATTTTGCGCGTCGCACTGTTTTGTGCAGTTCACACTCGCGCTATTTTGCGCGTCGCACTGTTTTGTGCAGTTTATCACTCCCGCTATTTTGCGCGTCGCACTGTTTTGTGCAGTTGACACTCGCGCTATTTTGCGCGTCGCACTGTTTTGTGCAGTTTATCACTCGAGCTATTTTGCGCGTCGCACTGTTTTGTGCAGTTGACACTCGCGCTATTTTGCGCGTCGCACTGTTTTGTGCAGTTCACACTGGCGCTATTTTGCGCGTCGCACTGTTTTGTGCAGTTCACACTCGCGCTATTTTGCGGGTCGCACTGTTTTGTGCAGTTCACACTCGCGCTATTTTGCGCGTCGCACTGTTTTGTACTGTTCACACTCGCGCTATTTTGCGCGTCGCACTGTTTTGTGCAGTTTATCACTCCCGCTATTTTGCGCGTCGCACTGTTTTGTGCAGTTGACACTCGCGCTATTTTGCGCGTCGCACTGTTTTGTGCAGTTTATCACTCGAGCTATTTTGCGCGTCGCACTGTTTTGTGCAGTTCACACTCGCGCTATTTTGCGCGTCGCACTGTTTTGTGCAGTTCACACTCGCGCTATTTTGCGCGTCGCACTGTTTTGTGCAGTTTATCACTCGAGCTATTTTGCGCGTCGCACTGTTTTGTGCAGTTCACACTCGCGCTATTTTGCGCGTCGCACTGTTTTGTGCAGTTCACACTGGCGCTATTTTGCGCGTCGCACTGTTTTGTGCAGTTCACACTCGCGCTATTTTGCGCGCCGCACTGTTTTGTGCAGTTCATCACTCGAGCTATTTTGCGCGTCGCACTGTTTTGTGCAGTTGACACTCGCGATATTTTGCGCGTCGCACTGTTTTGTGCAGTTCACACTCGCGCTATTTTGCGCGTCGCACTGTTTTGTGCAGTTCACACTCGCGCTATTTTGCGCGTCGCAGTGTTTTGTGCAGTTCACACTGGCGCTATTTTGCGCGTCGCAGTGTTTTGTGCAGTTCACACTCGCGCTATTTTGCGCGTCGCACTGTTTTGTGCAGTTCACACTCGCGCTATTTTGCGCGTCGCAGTGTTTTGTGTAGTTCACACTGGCGCTATTTTGCGCGTCGCACTGTTTTGTGCAGTTCACACTCGCGCTATTTTGCGGGTCGCACTGATTTGTGCAGTTCACACTCGCGCTATTTTGCGCGTCGCACTGTTTTGTGCAGTTTATCACTCCCGCTATTTTGCGCGTCGCACTGTTTTGTGCAGTTGACACTCGCGCTATTTTGCGCGTCGCACTGTTTTGTGCAGTTCACACTGGCGCTATTTTGCGCGTCGCACTGTTTTGTGCAGTTCACACTCGCGCTATTTTGCGGGTCGCACTGTTTTGTGCATGTTCACACTCGCGCTATTTTGCGCGCCGCACTGTTTTGTGCAGTTCACACTCGCGCTATTTTGCGCGTCGCCCTGTTTTGTGCAGTTTATCACTCCCGCTATTTTGCGCGTCGCACTGTTTTGTGCAGTTGACACTCGCGCTATTTTGCGCGTCGCACTGTTTTGTGCAGTTTATCACTCGAGCTATTTTGCGCGTCGCACTGTTTTGTGCAGTTCACACTCGCGCTATTTTGCGCGTCGCACTGTTTTGTGCAGTTCACACTCGCGCTATTTTGCGCGTCGCAGTGTTTTGTGCAGTTCACACTCGCGCTATTTTGCGGGTCGCACTGTTTTGTGCAGTTCACACTCGCGCTATTTTGCGCGTCGCACTGTTTTGTGCAGTTTATCACTCCCGCTATTTTGCGCGTCGCACTGTTTTGTGCAGTTGACACTCGCGCTATTTTGCGCGTCGCACTGTTTTGTGCAGTTTATCACTCGAGCTATTTTGCGCGTCGCACTGTTTTGTGCAGTTGACACTCGCGGTATTTTGCGCGTCGCACTGTTTTGTGCAGTTCACACTCGTGCTATTTTGCGCGTCGCAGTGTTTTGTGCAGTTCACACTGGCGCTATTTTGCGCGTCGCACTGTTTTGTGCAGTTCACACTCGCGCTATTTTGCGGGTCGCACTGTTTTGTGCAGTTCACACTCGCGCTATTTTGCGCGTCGCACTGTTTTGTGCAGTTTATCACTCCCGCTATTTTGCGCGTCGCACTGTTTTGTGCAGTTGACACTCGCGCTATTTTGCGCGTCGCACTGTTTTGTGCAGTTTATCACTCGAGCTATTTTGCGCGTCGCACTGTTTTGTGCAGTTCACACTCGCGCTATTTTGCGCGTCGCACTGTTTTGTACTGTTCACACTCGCGCTATTTTGCGCGTCGCACTGTTTTGTGCAGTTTATCACTCCCGCTATTTTGCGCGTCGCACTGTTTTGTGCAGTTGACACTCGCGCTATTTTGCGCGTCGCACTGTTTTGTGCAGTTTATCACTCGAGCTATTTTGCGCGTCGCACTGTTTTGTGCAGTTCACACTCGCGCTATTTTGCGCGTCGCACTGTTTTGTGCAGTTCACACTCGCGCTATTTTGCGCGTCGCAGTGTTTTGTGCAGTTCACACTGGCGCTATTTTGCGCGTCGCACTGTTTTGTGCAGTTCACACTCGCGCTATTTTGCGCGTCGCACTGTTTTGTGCAGTTTATCACTCCCGCTATTTTGCACGTCGCACTGTTTTGTGCAGTTGACACTCGTGCTATTTTGCGCGTCGCACTGTTTTGTGCAGTTTATCACTCGAGCTATTTTGCGCGTCGCACTGTTTTGTGCAGTTGACACTCGCGCTATTTTGCGCGTCGCACTGTTTTGTGCAGTTCACACTGGCGCTATTTTGCGCGTCGCACTGTTTTGTGCAGTTCACACTCGCGCTATTTTGCGGGTCGCACTGTTTTGTGCAGTTCACACTCGCGCTATTTTGCGCGTCGCGCTGTTTTGTGCAGTTCACACTCGCGCTATTTTGCGCGTCGCCCTGTTTTGTGCAGTTTATCACTCCCGCTATTTTGCGCGTCGCACTGTTTTGTGCAGTTGACACTCGCGCTATTTTGCGCGTCGCACTGTTTTGTGGAGTTTATCACTCGAGCTATTTTGCGCGTCGCACTGTTTTGTGCAGTTCACACTCGCGCTATTTGGCGCGTCGCACTGTTTTGTGCAGTTCACACTCGCGCTATTTTGCGCGTCGCAGTGTTTTGTGCAGTTCACACTGGCGCTATTTTGCGCGTCGCACTGTTTTGTGCAGTTCACACTCGCGCTATTTTGCGGGTCGCACTGTTTTGTGCAGTTCACCCTCGCGCTATTTTGCGCGTCGCACTGTTTTGTGCAGTTTATCACTCCCGCTATTTTGCGCGTCGCACTGTTTTGTGCAGTTGACACTCGCGCTATTTTGCGCGTCGCACTGTTTTGTGCAGTTTATCACTCGAGCTATTTTGCGCGTCGCACTGTTTTGTGCAGTTGACACTCGCGCTATTTTGCGCGTCGCACTGTTTTGTGCAGTTCACACTCGCGCTATTTTGCGCGTCGCAGTGTTTTGTGCAGTTCACACTGGCGCTATTTTGCGCGTCGCACTGTTTTGGGCAGTTCACACTCGCGCTATTTTGCGCGTCGCACTGTTTTGTGCAGTTCACACTCGCGCTATTTTGCGCGTCGCACTGTTTTGTGCAGTTTATCACTCCCGCTATTTTGCGCGTCGCACTGTTTTGTGCAGTTGACACTCGCGCTATTTTGCGCGTCGCACTGTTTTGTGCAGTTTATCACTCGAGCTATTTTGCGCGTCGCACTGTTTTGTGCAGTTGACACTCGCGCTATTTTGCGCGTCGCACTGTTTTGTGCAGTTCACACTGGCGCTATTTTGCGCGTCGCACTGTTTTGTGCAGTTCACACTCGCGCTATTTTGCGGGTCGCACTGTTTTGTGCAGTTCACACTCGCGCTATTTTGCGCGTCGCACTGTTTTGTACTGTTCACACTCGCGCTATTTTGCGCGTCGCACTGTTTTGTGCAGTTTATCACTCCCGCTATTTTGCGCGTCGCACTGTTTTGTGCAGTTGACACTCGCGCTATTTTGCGCGTCGCACTGTTTTGTGCAGTTTACCACTCGAGCTATTTTGCGCGTCGCACTGTTTTGTGCAGTTCACAACTCGCGCTATTTTGCGCGTCGCACTGTTTTGTGCAGTTCACACTCGCGCTATTTTGCGCGTCGCAGTGTTTTGTGCAGTTCACACTGGCGCTATTTTGCGCGTCGCACTGTTTTGTGCAGTTCACACTCGCGCTATTTTGCGCGTCGCACTGTTTTGTGCAGTTCACACTCGCGCTATTTTGCGCGTCGCACTGTTTTGTGCAGTTTATCACTCCCGCTATTTTGCCCGTCGCACTGTTTTGTGCAGTTGACACTCGTGCTATTTTGCGCGTCGCACTGTTTTGTGCAGTTTATCACTCGAGCTATTTTGCGCGTCGCACTGTTTTGTGCAGTTGACACTCGCGCTATTTTGCGCGTCGCACTGTTTTGTGCAGTTCACACTGGCGCTATTTTGCGCGTCGCACTGTTTTGTGCAGTTCACACTCGCGCTATTTTGCGCGTCGCCCTGTTTTGTGCAGTTTATCACTCCCGCTATTTTGCGCGTCGCACTGTTTTGTGCAGTTGACACTCGCGCTATTTTGCGCGTCGCACTGTTTTGTGCAGTTCACACTCGCGCTATTTTGCGCGTCGCAGTGTTTTGTGCAGTTCACACTGGCGCTATTTTGCGCGTCGCACTGTTTTGTGCAGTTCACACTCGCGCTATTTTGCGGGTCGCACTGTTTTGTGCAGTTCACACTCGCGCTATTTTGCGCGTCGCACTGTTTTGTGCAGTTCACACTCGCGCTATTTTGCGCGTCGCACTGTTTTGTGCAGTTTATCACTCCCGCTATTTTGCGCGTCGCACTGTTTTGTGCGGTTGACACTCGCCCTATTTTGCGCGTCGCACTGTTTTGTGCAGTTTATCACTCGAGCTATTTTGCGCGTCGCACTGTTTTGTGCAGTTGACACTCGCGCTATTTTGCGCGTCGCAGTGTTTTGTGCAGTTCACACTGGCGCTATTTTGCGCGTCGCACTGTTTTGTGCAGTTCACACTCGCGCTATTTTGCGCGTCGCACTGTTTTGTACTGTTCACACTCGCGCTATTTTGCGCGTCGCACTGTTTTGTGCTGTTTATCACTCCCGCTATTTTGCGCGTCGCACTGTTTTGTGCAGTTGACACTCGCGCTATTTTGCGCGTCGCACTGTTTTGTGCAGTTTATCACTCGAGCTATTTTGCGCGTCGCACTGTTTTGTGCAGTTCACACTCGCGCTATTTTGCGCGTCGCACTGTTTTGTGCAGTTCACACTCGCGCTATTTTGCGCGTCGCAGTGTTTTGTGCAGTTCACACTGGCGCTATTTTGCGCGTCGCACGGTTTTGTGCAGTTCACACTCGCGCTATTTTGCGCGTCGCACTGTTTTGTGCAGTTCACACTTGCGCTATTTTGCGCGTCGCACTGTTTTGTGCAGTTTATCACTCCCGCTATTTTGCACGTCGCACTGTTTTGTGCAGTTGACACTCGTGCTATTTTGCGCGTCGCACTGTTTTGTGCAGTTTATCACTCGAGCTATTTTGCGCGTCGCACTGTTTTGTGCAGTTGACACTCGCGCTATTTTGCGCGTCGCACTGTTTTGTGCAGTTCACACTGGCGCTATTTTGCGCGTCGCACTGTTTTGTGCAGTTCACACTCGCGCTATTTTGCGGGTCGCACTGTTTTGTGCAGTTCACACTCGCGCTATTTTGCGCGTCGCGCTGTTTTGTGCAGTTCACACTCGCGCTATTTTGCGCGTCGCCCTGTTTTGTGCAGTTTATCACTCCCGCTATTTTGCACGTCGCACTGTTTTGTGCAGTTGACACTCGTGCTATTTTGCGCGTCGCACTGTTTTGTGCAGTTTATCACTCGAGCTATTTTGCGCGTCGCACTGTTTTGTGCAGTTGACACTCGCGCTATTTTGCGCGTCGCACTGTTTTGTGCAGTTCACACTGGCGCTATTTTGCGCGTCGCACTGTTTTGTGCAGTTCACACTCGCGCTATTTTGCGCGTCGCCCTGTTTTGTGCAGTTTATCACTCCCGCTATTTTGCGCGTCGCACTGTTTTGTGCAGTTGACACTCGCGCTATTTTGCGCGTCGCACTGTTTTGTGCAGTTCACACTCGCGCTATTTTGCGCGTCGCAGTGTTTTGTGCAGTTCACACTGGCGCTATTTTGCGCGTCGCACTGTTTTGTGCAGTTCACACTCGCGCTATTTTGCGGGTCGCACTGTTTTGTGCAGTTCACACTCGCGCTATTTTGCGCGTCGCACTGTTTTGTGCAGTTCACACTCGCGCTATTTTGCGCGTCGCACTGTTTTGTGCAGTTTATCACTCCCGCTATTTTGCGCGTCGCACTGTTTTGTGCGGTTGACACTCGCCCTATTTTGCGCGTCGCACTGTTTTGTGCAGTTTATCACTCGAGCTATTTTGCGCGTCGCACTGTTTTGTGCAGTTGACACTCGCGCTATTTTGCGCGTCGCAGTGTTTTGTGCAGTTCACACTGGCGCTATTTTGCGCGTCGCACTGTTTTGTGCAGTTCACACTCGCGCTATTTTGCGCGTCGCACTGTTTTGTACTGTTCACACTCGCGCTATTTTGCGCGTCGCACTGTTTTGTGCAGTTTATCACTCCCGCTATTTTGCGCGTCGCACTGTTTTGTGCAGTTGACACTCGCGCTATTTTGCGCGTCGCACTGTTTTGTGCAGTTTATCACTCGAGCTATTTTGCGCGTCGCACTGTTTTGTGCAGTTCACACTCGCGCTATTTTGCGCGTCGCACTGTTTTGTGCAGTTCACACTCGCGCTATTTTGCGCGTCGCAGTGTTTTGTGCAGTTCACACTGGCGCTATTTTGCGCGTCGCACGGTTTTGTGCAGTTCACACTCGCGCTATTTTGCGCGTCGCACTGTTTTGTGCAGTTCACACTTGCGCTATTTTGCGCGTCGCACTGTTTTGTGCAGTTTATCACTCCCGCTATTTTGCACGTCGCACTGTTTTGTGCAGTTGACACTCGTGCTATTTTGCGCGTCGCACTGTTTTGTGCAGTTTATCACTCGAGCTATTTTGCGCGTCGCACTGTTTTGTGCAGTTGACACTCGCGCTATTTTGCGCGTCGCACTGTTTTGTGCAGTTCACACTGGCGCTATTTTGCGCGTCGCACTGTTTTGTGCAGTTCACACTCGCGCTATTTTGCGGGTCGCACTGTTTTGTGCAGTTCACACTCGCGCTATTTTGCGCGTCGCGCTGTTTTGTGCAGTTCACACTCGCGCTATTTTGCGCGTCGCCCTGTTTTGTGCAGTTTATCACTCCCGCTATTTTGCGCGTCGCACTGTTTTGTGCAGTTGACACTCGCGCTATTTTGCGCGTCGCACTGTTTTGTGGAGTTTATCACTCGAGCTATTTTGCGCGTCGCACTGTTTTGTGCAGTTCACACTCGCGCTATTTGGCGCGTCGCACTGTTTTGTGCAGTTCACACTCGCGCTATTTTGCGCGTCGCAGTGTTTTGTGCAGTTCACACTGGCGCTATTTTGCGCGTCGCACTGTTTTGTGCAGTTCACACTCGCGCTATTTTGCGGGTCGCACTGTTTTGTGCAGTTCACCCTCGCGCTATTTTGCGCGTCGCACTGTTTTGTGCAGTTTATCACTCCCGCTATTTTGCGCGTCGCACTGTTTTGTGCAGTTGACACTCGCGCTATTTTCCGCGTCGCACTGTTTTGTGCAGTTTATCACTCGAGCTATTTTGCGCGTCGCACTGTTTTGTGCAGTTGACACTCGCGCTATTTTGCGCGTCGCACTGTTTTCTGCAGTTCACACTCGCGCTATTTTGTGCGTCGCAGTGTTTTGTGCAGTTCACACTGGCGCTATTTTGCGCGTCGCACTGTTTTGTGCAGTTCACACTCGCGCTATTTTGCGGGTCGCACTGTTTTGTGCAGTTCACACTCGCGCTATTTTGCGCGTCGCACTGTTTTGTGCAGTTCACACTCGCGCTATTTTGCGCGTCGCACTGTTTTGTGCAGTTTATCACTCCCGCTATTTTGCGCGTCGCACTGTTTTGTGCAGTTGACACTCGCGCTATTTTGCGCGTCGCACTGTTTTGTGCAGTTTATCACTCGAGCTATTTTGCGCGTCGCACTGTTTTGTGCAGTTGACACTCGCGCTATTTTGCGCGTCGCACTGTTTTGTGCAGTTCACACTGGCGCTATTTTGCGCGTCGCACTGTTTTGTGCAGTTCACACTCGCGCTATTTTGCGGGTCGCACTGTTTTGTGCAGTTCACACTCGCGCTATTTTGCGCGTCGCACTGTTTTGTACTGTTCACACTCGCGCTATTTTGCGCGTCGCACTGTTTTGTGCAGTTTATCACTCCCGCTATTTTGCGCGTCGCACTGTTTTGTGCAGTTGACACTCGCGCTATTTTGCGCGTCGCACTGTTTTGTGCAGTTTATCACTCGAGCTATTTTGCGCGTCGCACTGTTTTGTGCAGTTCACACTCGCGCTATTTTGCGCGTCGCACTGTTTTGTGCAGTTCACACTCGCGCTATTTTGCGCGTCGCAGTGTTTTGTGCAGTTCACACTGGCGCTATTTTGCGCGTCGCACCGTTTTGTGCAGTTCACACTCGCGCTATTTTGCGCGTCGCACAGTTTTGTGCAGTTCACACTCGCGCTATTTTGCGCGTCGCACTGTTTTGTGCAGTTTATCACTCCCGCTATTTTGCACGTCGCACTGTTTTGTGCAGTTGACACTCGTGCTATTTTGCGCGTCGCACTGTTTTGTGCAGTTTATCACTCGAGCTATTTTGCGCGTCGCACTGTTTTGTGCAGTTGACACTCGCGCTATTTTGCGCGTCGCACTGTTTTGTGCAGTTCACACTGGCGCTATTTTGCGCGTCGCACTGTTTTGTGCAGTTCACACTCGCGCTATTTTGCGGGTCGCACTGTTTTGTGCAGTTCACACTCGCGCTATTTTGCGCGTCGCACTGTTTTGTGCAGTTCACACTCGCGCTATTTTGCGCGTCGCCCTGTTTTGTGCAGTTTATCACTCCCGCTATTTTGCGCGTCGCACTGTTTTGTGCAGTTGACACTCGCGCTATTTTGCGCGTCGCACTGTTTTGTGCAGTTCACACTCGCGCTATTTTGCGCGTCGCAGTGTTTTGTGCAGTTCACACTGGCGCTATTTTGCGCGTCGCACTGTTTTGTGCAGTTCACACTCGCGCTATTTTGCGGGTCGCACTGTTTTGTGCAGTTCACACTCGCGCTATTTTGCGCGTCGCACTGTTTTGTGCAGTTCACACTCGCCCTATTTTGCGCGTCGCACTGTTTTGTGCAGTTTATCACTCCCGCTATTTTGCGCGTCGCACTGTTTTGTGCAGTTGACACTCGCGCTATTTTGCGCGTCGCACTGTTTTGTGCAGTTTATCACTCGAGCTATTTTGCGCGTCGCACTGTTTTGTGCAGTTGACACTCGCGCTATTTTGCGCGTCGCACTGTTTTGTGCAGTTCACACTGGCGCTATTTTGCGCGTCGCACTGTTTTGTGCAGTTCACACTCGCGCTATTTTGCGGGTCGCACTGTTTTGTGCAGTTCACACTCGCGCTATTTTGCGCGTCGCACTGTTTTGTGCAGTTGACACTCGCGCTATTTTGCGCGTCGCACTGTTTTGTGCAGTTTATCACTCGAGCTATTTTGCGCGTCGCACTGTTTTGTGCAGTTGACACTCGCGCTATTTTGCGCGTCGCACTGTTTTGTGCAGTTCACACTGGCGCTATTTTGCGCGTCGCACTGTTTTGTGCAGTTCACACTCGCGCTATTTTGCGGGTCGCACTGTTTTGTGCAGTTCACACTCGCGCTATTTTGCGCGTCGCACTGTTTTGTACTGTTCACACTCGCGCTATTTTGCGCGTCGCACTGTTTTGTGCAGTTTATCACTCCCGCTATTTTGCGCGTCGCACTGTTTTGTGCAGTTGACACTCGCGCTATTTTGCGCGTCGCACTGTTTTGTGCAGTTTATCACTCGAGCTATTTTGCGCGTCGCACTGTTTTGTGCAGTTCACACTCGCGCTATTTTGCGCGTCGCACTGTTTTGTGCAGTTCACACTCGCGCTATTTTGCGCGTCGCAGTGTTTTGTGCAGTTCACACTGGCGCTATTTTGCGCGTCGCACCGTTTTGTGCAGTTCACACTCGCGCTATTTTGCGCGTCGCACAGTTTTGTGCAGTTCACACTCGCGCTATTTTGCGCGTCGCACTGTTTTGTGCAGTTTATCACTCCCGCTATTTTGCACGTCGCACTGTTTTGTGCAGTTGACACTCGTGCTATTTTGCGCGTCGCACTGTTTTGTGCAGTTTATCACTCGAGCTATTTTGCGCGTCGCACTGTTTTGTGCAGTTGACACTCGCGCTATTTTGCGCGTCGCACTGTTTTGTGCAGTTCACACTGGCGCTATTTTGCGCGTCGCACTGTTTTGTGCAGTTCACACTCGCGCTATTTTGCGGGTCGCACTGTTTTGTGCAGTTCACACTCGCGCTATTTTGCACGTCGCACTGTTTTGTGCAGTTCACACTCGCGCTATTTTGCGCGTCGCCCTGTTTTGTGCAGTTTATCACTCCCGCTATTTTGCGCGTCGCACTGTTTTGTGCAGTTGACACTCGCGCTATTTTGCGCGTCGCACTGTTTTGTGCAGTTCACACTCGCGCTATTTTGCGCGTCGCAGTGTTTTGTGCAGTTCACACTGGCGCTATTTTGCGCGTCGCACTGTTTTGTGCAGTTCACACTCGCGCTATTTTGCGGGTCGCACTGTTTTGTGCAGTTCACACTCGCGCTATTTTGCGCGTCGCACTGTTTTGTGCAGTTCACACTCGCCCTATTTTGCGCGTCGCACTGTTTTGTGCAGTTTATCACTCCCGCTATTTTGCGCGTCGCACTGTTTTGTGCAGTTGACACTCGCGCTATTTTGCGCGTCGCACTGTTTTGTGCAGTTTATCACTCGAGCTATTTTGCGCGTCGCACTGTTTTGTGCAGTTGACACTCGCGCTATTTTGCGCGTCGCACTGTTTTGTGCAGTTCACACTGGCGCTATTTTGCGCGTCGCACTGTTTTGTGCAGTTCACACTCGCGCTATTTTGCGGGTCGCACTGTTTTGTGCAGTTCACACTCGCGCTATTTTGCGCGTCGCACTGTTTTGTACTGTTCACACTCGCGCTATTTTGCGCGTCGCACTGTTTTGTGCAGTTTATCACTCCCGCTATTTTGCGCGTCGCACTGTTTTCTGCAGTTGACACTCGCGCTATTTTGCGCGTCGCACTGTTTTGTGCAGTTTATCACTCGAGCTATTTTGCGCGTCGCACTGTTTTGTGCAGTTCACACTCGCGCTATTTTGCGCGTCGCACTGTTTTGTGCAGTTCACACTCGCGCTATTTTGCGCGTCGCAGTGTTTTGTGCAGTTCACACTGGCGCTATTTTGCGCGTCGCACTGTTTTGTGCAGTTCACACTCGCGCTATTTTGCGCGTCGCACTGTTTTGTACTGTTCACACTCGCGCTATTTTGCGCGTCGCACTGTTTTGTGCAGTTTATCACTCCCGCTATTTTGCGCGTCGCACTGTTTTGTGCAGTTGACACTCGCGCTATTTTGCGCGTCGCACTGTTTTGTGCAGTTTATCACTCGAGCTATTTTGCGCGTCGCACTGTTTTGTGCAGTTCACACTCGCGCTATTTTGCGCGTCGCACTGTTTTGTGCAGTTCACACTCGCGCTATTTTGCGCGTCGCAGTGTTTTGTGCAGTTCACACTGGCGCTATTTTGCGCGTCGCACGGTTTTGTGCAGTTCACACTCGCGCTATTTTGCGCGTCGCACTGTTTTGTGCAGTTCACACTTGCGCTATTTTGCGCGTCGCACTGTTTTGTGCAGTTTATCACTCCCGCTATTTTGCACGTCGCACTGTTTTGTGCAGTTGACACTCGTGCTATTTTGCGCGTCGCACTGTTTTGTGCAGTTTATCACTCGAGCTATTTTGCGCGTCGCACTGTTTTGTGCAGTTGACACTCGCGCTATTTTGCGCGTCGCACTGTTTTGTGCAGTTCACACTGGCGCTATTTTGCGCGTCGCACTGTTTTGTGCAGTTCACACTCGCGCTATTTTGCGGGTCGCACTGTTTTGTGCAGTTCACACTCGCGCTATTTTGCGCGTCGCGCTGTTTTGTGCAGTTCACACTCGCGCTATTTTGCGCGTCGCCCTGTTTTGTGCAGTTTATCACTCCCGCTATTTTGCACGTCGCACTGTTTTGTGCAGTTGACACTCGTGCTATTTTGCGCGTCGCACTGTTTTGTGCAGTTTATCACTCGAGCTATTTTGCGCGTCGCACTGTTTTGTGCAGTTGACACTCGCGCTATTTTGCGCGTCGCACTGTTTTGTGCAGTTCACACTGGCGCTATTTTGCGCGTCGCACTGTTTTGTGCAGTTCACACTCGCGCTATTTTGCGGGTCGCACTGTTTTGTGCAGTTCACACTCGCGCTATTTTGCGCGTCGCACTGTTTTGTGCAGTTCACACTCGCGCTATTTTGCGCGTCGCCCTGTTTTGTGCAGTTTATCACTCCCGCTATTTTGCGCGTCGCACTGTTTTGTGCAGTTGACACTCGCGCTATTTTGCGCGTCGCACTGTTTTGTGCAGTTCACACTCGCGCTATTTTGCGCGTCGCAGTGTTTTGTGCAGTTCACACTGGCGCTATTTTGCGCGTCGCACTGTTTTGTGCAGTTCACACTCGCGCTATTTTGCGGGTCGCACTGTTTTGTGCAGTTCACACTCGCGCTATTTTGCGCGTCGCACTGTTTTGTGCAGTTCACACTCGCCCTATTTTGCGCGTCGCACTGTTTTGTGCAGTTTATCACTCCCGCTATTTTGCGCGTCGCACTGTTTTGTGCAGTTGACACTCGCGCTATTTTGCGCGTCGCACTGTTTTGTGCAGTTTATCACTCGAGCTATTTTGCGCGTCGCACTGTTTTGTGCAGTTGACACTCGCGCTATTTTGCGCGTCGCACTGTTTTGTGCAGTTCACACTGGCGCTATTTTGCGCGTCGCACTGTTTTGTGCAGTTCACACTCGCGCTATTTTGCGGGTCGCACTGTTTTGTGCAGTTCACACTCGCGCTATTTTGCGCGTCGCACTGTTTCGTACTGTTCACACTCGCGCTATTTTGCGCGTCGCACTGTTTTGTGCAGTTTATCACTCCCGCTATTTTGCGCGTCGCACTGTTTTCTGCAGTTGACACTCGCGCTATTTTGCGCGTCGCACTGTTTTGTGCAGTTTATCACTCGAGCTATTTTGCGCGTCGCACTGTTTTGTGCAGTTCACACTCGCGCTATTTTGCGCGTCGCACTGTTTTGTGCAGTTCACACTCGCGCTATTTTGCGCGTCGCAGTGTTTTGTGCAGTTCACACTGGCGCTATTTTGCGCGTCGCACTGTTTTGTGCAGTTCACACTCGCGCTATTTTGCGCGTCGCACTGTTTTGTGCAGTTCACACTCGCGCTATTTTGCGCGTCGCACTGTTTTGTGCAGTTTATCACTCCCGCTATTTTGCACGTCGCACTGTTTTGTGCAGTTGACACTCGTGCTATTTTGCGCGTCGCACTGTTTTGTGCAGTTTATCACTCGAGCTATTTTGCGCGTCGCACTGTTTTGTGCAGTTGACACTCGCGCTATTTTGCGCGTCGCACTGTTTTGTGCAGTTCACACTGGCGCTATTTTGCGGGTCGCACTGTTTTGTGCAGTTCACACTCGCGCTATTTTGCGCGTCGCACTGTTTTGTGCAGTTCACACTCGCGCTATTTTGCGCGTCGCCCTGTTTTGTGCAGTTTATCACTCCCGCTATTTTGCGCGTCGCACTGTTTTGTGCAGTTGACACTCGCGCTATTTTGCGCGTCGCACTGTTTTGTGGAGTTTATCACTCGAGCTATTTTGCGCGTCGCACTGTTTTGTGCAGTTCACACACGCGCTATTTGGCGCGTCGCACTGTTTTGGGCAGTTCACACTCGCACTATTTTGCGCGTCGCAGTGTTTTGTGCAGTTCACACTGGCGCTATTTTGCGCGTCGCACTGTTTTGTGCAGTTCACACTCGCGCTATTTTGCGGGTCGCACTGTTTTGTGCAGTTCACCCTCGCGCTATTTTGCGCGTCGCACTGTTTTGTGCAGTTTATCACTCCCGCTATTTTGCGCGTCGCACTGTTTTGTGCAGTTGACACTCGCGCTATTTTGCGCGTCGCACTGTTTTGTGCAGTTTATCACTCGAGCTATTTTGCGCGTCGCACTGTTTTGTGCAGTTGACACTCGCGCTATTTTGCGCGTCGCACTGTTTTGTGCAGTTCACACTCGCGCTATTTTGCGCGTCGCAGTGTTTTGTGCAGTTCACACTGGCGCTATTTTACGCGTCGCACTGTTTTGTGCAGTTCACACTCGCGCTATTTTGCGGGTCGCACTGTTTTGTGCAGTTCACACTCGCGCTATTTTGCGCGTCGCACTGTTTTGTGCAGTTCACACTCGCGCTATTTTGCGCGTCGCACTGTTTTGTGCAGTTTATCACTCCCGCTATTTTGCGCGTCGCACTGTTTTGTGCAGTTGACACTCGCGCTATTTTGCGCGTCGCACTGTTTTGTGCAGTTTATCACTCGAGCTATTTTGCGCGTCGCACTGTTTTGTGCAGTTGACACTCGCGCTATTTTGCGCGTCGCACTGTTTTGTGCAGTTCACACTGGCGCTATTTTGCGCGTCGCACTGTTTTGTGCAGTTCACACTCGCGCTATTTTGCGGGTCGCACTGTTTTGTGCAGTTCACACTCGCGCTATTTTGCGCGTCGCACTGTTTTGTGCAGTTCACACTCGTGCTATTTTGCGCGTCGCACTGTTTTGTGCAGTTTATCACTCGAGCTATTTTGCGCGTCGCACTGTTTTGTGCAGTTGACACTCGCGCTATTTTGCGCGTCGCACTGTTTTGTGCAGTTCACACTGGCGCTATTTTGCGGGTCGCACTGTTTTGTGCAGTTCACACTCGCGCTATTTTGCGCGTCGCACTGTTTTGTGCAGTTCACACTCGCGCTATTTTGCGCGTCGCCCTGTTTTGTGCAGTTTATCACTCCCGCTATTTTGCGCGTCGCACTGTTTTGTGCAGTTGACACTCGCGCTATTTTGCGCGTCGCACTGTTTTGTGGAGTTTATCACTCGAGCTATTTTGCGCGTCGCACTGTTTTGTGCAGTTCACACACGCGCTATTTGGCGCGTCGCACTGTTTTGGGCAGTTCACACTCGCACTATTTTGCGCGTCGCAGTGTTTTGTGCAGTTCACACTGGCGCTATTTTGCGCGTCGCACTGTTTTGTGCAGTTCACACTCGCGCTATTTTGCGGGTCGCACTGTTTTGTGCAGTTCACCCTCGCGCTATTTTGCGCGTCGCACTGTTTTGTGCAGTTTATCACTTCCGCTATTTTGCGCGTCGCACTGTTTTGTGCAGTTGACACTCGCGCTATTTTGCGCGTCGCACTGTTTTGTGCAGTTCACACTGGCGCTATTTTGCGCGTCGCACTGTTTTGTGCAGTTCACACTCGCGCTATTTTGCGGGTCGCACTGTTTTGTGCAGTTCACACTCGTGCTATTTTGCGCGTCGCACTGTTTTGTGCAGTTTATCACTCGAGCTATTTTGCGCGTCGCACTGTTTTGTGCAGTTGACACTCGTGCTATTTTGCGCGTCGCACTGTTTTGTGCAGTTCACACTGGCGCTATTTTGCGGGTCGCACTGTTTTGTGCAGTTCACACTCGCGCTATTTTGCGCGTCGCACTGTTTTGTGCAGTTCACACTCGCGCTATTTTGCGCGTCGCCCTGTTTTGTGCAGTTTATCACTCCCGCTATTTTGCGCGTCGCACTGTTTTGTGCAGTTGACACTCGCGCTATTTTGCGCGTCGCACTGTTTTGTGGAGTTTATCACTCGAGCTATTTTGCGCGTCGCACTGTTTTGTGCAGTTCACACACGCGCTATTTGGCGCGTCGCACTGTTTTGGGCAGTTCACACTCGCACTATTTTGCGCGTCGCAGTGTTTTGTGCAGTTCACACTGGCGCTATTTTGCGCGTCGCACTGTTTTGTGCAGTTCACACTCGCGCTATTTTGCGGGTCGCACTGTTTTGTGCAGTTCACCCTCGCGCTATTTTGCGCGTCGCACTGTTTTGTGCAGTTTATCACTCCCGCTATTTTGCGCGTCGCACTGTTTTGTGCAGTTGACACTCGCGCTATTTTGCGCGTCGCACTGTTTTGTGCAGTTTATCACTCGAGCTATTTTGCGCGTCGCACTGTTTTGTGCAGTTGACACTCGCGCTATTTTGCGCGTCGCACTGTTTTGTGCAGTTCACACTCGCGCTATTTTGCGCGTCGCAGTGTTTTGTGCAGTTCACACTGGCGCTATTTTACGCGTCGCACTGTTTTGTGCAGTTCACACTCGCGCTATTTTGCGGGTCGCACTGTTTTGTGCAGTTCACACTCGCGCTATTTTGCGCGTCGCACTGTTTTGTGCAGTTCACACTCGCGCTATTTTGCGCGTCGCACTGTTTTGTGCAGTTTATCACTCCCGCTATTTTGCGCGTCGCACTGTTTTGTGCAGTTGACACTCGCGCTATTTTGCGCGTCGCACTGTTTTGTGCAGTTTATCACTCGAGCTATTTTGCGCGTCGCACTGTTTTGTGCAGTTGACACTCGCGCTATTTTGCGCGTCGCACTGTTTTGTGCAGTTCACACTGGCGCTATTTTGCGCGTCGCACTGTTTTGTGCAGTTCACACTCGCGCTATTTTGCGGGTCGCACTGTTTTGTGCAGTTCACACTCGCGCTATTTTGCGCG
>JAXFYN010000802.1:0-42343 GCA_036172215.1 Camellia granthamiana | reverse complement strand
TGAGAGATGCTCTCCAATCGAGACATCTACCATCACGAAGGGTACATTGAATACTGGTATTTTGACCTAAAAGTGTCAAGGGTTTAAAGGCTACTTGTACCAATCCTATATGGATGTACTTATAGTCTTTAACAAACGGAACAAAATCATTAATATGAATTAGTCGGATTATTTCATCATTAGTTTGAATACATGAAGCATGTTCAAAGGTCTTGATGATTGTTTTACTGAACCATTGGAATTTTCCTTTTTTATAAATTGTTTTCGGATCCACTAATGGAATAGTCCACTTATCTAAAGCGTCTTTCACATCCTGATAGGCTACCATTTCGGCTGCTTCGGCTAAGGAGGAAACTGTATTTCCTAAAGAGGTAACGGATTCATTTTCTGGTATTGCTACGGTATTTTCTTGTTGTTCAGACATGATGTATGGTGATCATATATGCATAATTTATTTAATTTATACAAGTATTATGTTAATATTTAAACTTGGCTCTGATACCAATAAAGATGCTCACTAAAGGTTTTAGCTAGAAATGGTTAGCACGTCTGTCAACGATTTACAGGCATCAATGGTCCTTACGCACTCTGCACTTGACCTAACCTAACGCGACTTGGGTGACGTCCCACTAACCGCTAACCGCAACAATTAATTAACCTTACATTAGCACAAATCCAGGAATAAATGCACACATAATACGAATATAAAGAAAACAAATTATAGCATATATGATCTCATAAACTTACTGTTAGGTTGGAGGAGGATTCCTCCTGGCCGCCCAGGCCACTACCTGTTCTTGGATCAACTCCTGGATCCTGGCAATCTGCTGATCACACTCGGCTAGGCGAGCAGTGATATACGGTTGAGTATACCAATCTACTGGTGTGTTAACGTAATGATGTTTCTGATTTTCCCAAAATTGTAAAAACCAAAGTAATTGTTCAAGAGTATCGACAGAGGGCATACATGAAAACCAAATATTATTGAGGAAGTAGGAATATTTTACAAGAGAGAGAGGGAGAAGAAAATATTACAAAGATCGAAAAATAAAAATAAAACTGACTCTGACTCTGCCTCAACAAGGGTGAGAGCATGCCCTTTTATAATACAATATCGGATAAAAGAAGGGACAGATGTAAACCTATCATTGCACCAACAGATTACCCTTATCCTGACTGATGACGTAAGTGCTTACGAATACAGATAATGGAGACAGCATCTCTGCTTTGCTGGTGGAGGAATCTGCTTTTCTAAAGTGTTTTGGCTGTTTGTGCCGACACTCAATCATGCTGCTTTCCTTTTCTGCTTTTGGCGAGCTTTTCGGTGAGGACATCTGTCAATGAATCCCAAAAGTCACCAAAGTTGGAATCAATATCATCATCTTCTGGTAGTTGGCTTTCTCCAGCTAACACGTGTTCGGCTGGATCAACATCTGGTTCTGATGAGGGTTGGCTGGTCCCTGACCTCATGGAGGCATCATCCTCAGGAGGTACAGTTTGTAGAAACTGTTCTTTGAGATAATTCATACTTTTAATGATAATCTCATTTTCAGATAATTCAGGATGCTGGTTTCTTAATTCTTTCTGAATTTGTATAAACGGATTTTGAGATAATGCTGGTGGAGCAGTGATAGTTGGCTGCTTGACTGTTTCTCTACATGCTTGGGCATGTTCCTGGATTTTAGTGACTGTTTCAGAAATGATCGGATTCATGCCTTTATCCCACCATTTTACAAAGAAAATTCGTTTAAGGCGGGGTACTTTGTTCTGATAGTCACAGGCAAAATCCCACTTCCAAATCCATGTGATACTGAATCGGATGGAAAAATGAACTAATGATTTACTGATAGATAAATCTCTGTTTTTATTAAGATAAGCATAAGCCCTGGAATAGGCATAATGCCAATCATTAAAAGCTAGTCGGATTTCTTCTGGTAAAATGTCAAGAGATAGCCCAAATTTATCCCACCACACGAGGAACCAGTTGGGAACATCGTGTTTAAGAACATCGGGGCAAATCCGGATGAACCAAGAATGCGAACGGATAGGATTCTGGTAATAAAAGACCTGGGTAAAAGCATCAATATAATCCCAGTATGTATATTTAGTCTGTTTAAATATACTTATTTTGTGTAATGGTGGAATCTAGGAGTGAAATGTCTATTTGTGAAAATTTGCTGGGAGTGTTTCTATGTTGTGTTTGAGGATGAGATAAGCAAATAAATACTAAAAAAAATTATAAATAATAAGAAAGGCACCAAAAGATATTTTAAAAAAATATTTAATTTTTTTCATGAAAAGATAAGGAAGACACCAAAAGATATGTATAACAAAAATATTAGGATTGCTCCTAAAAAAATTGAAAAATGAAATTACAAAAATAATTGAAGACAAATCAAAATTTTAAATTTGTTTGTTATAACTTATGAGGTTCAATTTATTTGTTTATTTTTTATATTTATTTATTAATAGTTTATTATTTGTAGATAATAATATGATTCTAAAAAATATTCTTAAAAGAGAGAGAGGGGGGGGGTTGGAGGATACCTTGAAGAATTATGTATACCTTGAAGAATTATGTACCAATATAATTTGAAGTTTGGTTAAGCAAATAAAATTAAAAAAAATTATAAATAATAAAGAGGACATCAAAAATATTAAAATACTTATGGACAACTTTGTTCCATTATAACTGATGAAGGATTATCCTTGTGTAATGATCTTAAACTTCATTACCAAATGAAACAACAGAATTTAACAGGAAGAAAGGAATTAGGAGAATTCTGTGATCAATTCGCTTATGAACCCATGATTCAATATCCGCAAAAACCCAGGAAGATATCTCATAGAAAATCTTCCAAACCTTACCGAAAGACCCAAAGAACTAGCCATCCTAAAACCAGTAAGAAGTTTTATTCTAGAAAACCTTCCACCAGTAAATCCACAGGGAAAAGAAAAAATAAATCAGAAGTTAAATGTTATAAATGTGGACAAACAGGACATTATGCTAACCGATGCAAATCAAAAGCAAAATCTAAAATTAATGAATTAATTTTCGATGAAAAACTTAAAGAACAGATAATTAATGCTTTAGAAGCAGAAGAAAATTCATCCAGTGATGAATCTCCATCTGAAGACGAAATTAATCAGTTATATTCTACATCCTCTACTAGTGATGAAGAACCAACAGAATCCTGTCCTTGTAGTACCAATCAGGACCAGATATCAGAAATCAACTATTGGAAATCCATAGTTGAAATGAATGGCTTATACTTAGGAGAACCCAGCAGTATTAATGTGTTAACAGACTCTCAACGAGATATGCTAGCGGTAGCAGACCAGATACAAGATCCGGAAATTAAACTCAAATATTTGAAAATGTGTTATGAACATCAACAAACAGCACAAGAAACACCAAACATACCCGATTATTCTTACAGCTTAAAACATGTAGTTGATAGAATCCAAGCAAAACCAGTTATTGAACAACCAACCACACTCCAGGATTTAAAAATGGAAATTAATATTTTAAAAACAGAAGTAAAACATTTGCAAACAGCTAGTGCAGCAGCAATTAAAGATATTAAATATCTTCATACGCAATTACCACAAAAACAGAAGGAAGTAATCCAAGAAACTGAACAAAAACTTGAATCTAAAGATGATAACCAGTATTTATTACTTGTTAATCAGGTAACCTTCCAGAAATGGTATATAAAAATATCTTTTATGATTAAACCTGATTTTATTATTAAGGATGCTATTGCTTTAGTAGATAGCGGAGCCGATATGAACTGTATACAAGAAGGTATAGTTCCCACCAGATATTTTGAAAAAACCACTCAAAGTTTAACCAATGCAAGTGGTAATTCTATGCAGATCAGGTATAAGATACCAGAAGCATATATTTGTAATAATGATCTCTGTCTTCCGACATCATTTGTTCTAGTTAGAAAGCTAGCTACAAATATTATATTAGGCACACCATTCTTATGTTTATTGATGCCTATTCAGAAAATTGATTCAACAGGTATTTATTCTCAATTGCAGGGACGATCTGTTATTTTTGAATTTATCACACAACCATACACCAAAGAATTAGATCAAATTCGAGATCTAGTTACTTTTAAACAGAATCAAATTAATTTTTTAACTAAGGAAGTTTCTTTCTTAACAACAGAACAAAGGTTACAACAACCTTCTTTGCAACAGAAAATTAAACTAATCGAAAATGAATTTCAAACAGAAGTTTGTGGTACTATTCCTAATGCCTTTTGGAATAGAAAGAAATATACAGTTACTTTACCATATGAACCCGATTTTGATGAAAAATATATTCCAACTAGAGCTCGCCCTAGTCAAATGAAAAAGGAATATATGGAATTATGTAAAACAGAAATTCAAAGTCTTTTAGACAAAAAGTTAATCCGATCTAGTCACTCTCCATGGAGTTGTACTGCTTTTTATGTTAATAAAAATGCTAAAATAGAACGAGGTGTTCCTCGTCTTGTTATCAATTATAAACCGTTAAATGATAAATTAAAATGGATCATATATCCTCTTCCGAATAAAAAGGATCTTTTGGATCGATTACAAGATGCAATCATATTCTCTAAATTTGATTTAAAATCAGGATATTGGCAAATTGAAATTGCTGAACAGGATCGGTATAAAACTGCATTTACAGTACCCTTTGGACATTATGAATGGAATGTAATGCCCTTTGGACTTAAAAATGCTCCATCTGAATTTCAACATATTATGAATGATATATTTAATACATTTTCCGAATTTACGTTATCATATATTGATGATGTATTAATTTATTCCTCATCAATTGAACAGCATATTAAACATCTTAATATTTTTAAGCATGTTATCCATAGAAATGGTTTAGTGCTCTCAGCACCAAAAATGCAACTGTTTCAAACAACCATCAGATATCTTGGACATAATATTTCAAATGGCAGTATTATTCCAATCAACCGCAGTATTGAGTTTGCTTCTAAATTTCCTGATGAAATTAAAGACAAAACTCAATTACAAAGATTCTTAGGAAGTCTTAATTATATCCGTGATTATTATCCTAACATTGCAGCTGATTGCAGCATCCTATTTACCAGACTGCGAAAGAATCCTCCCCCTTGGGGTAACGAGCATACTGCAGCAGTACAAAAAATCAAAGCTAAAGTTAAACAATTACCATGCTTACAGTTACCTAATCCCAATTGGAACAAAATTGTTGAAACCGATGCTTCCAATGAAGGATTTGGTGGTATTTTAAAGCAACTTAATCCCAAAACCCAGAAGGAAGAATTATTAAGATTCCACTCTGGACATTGGAATAAAGCCGCTTTAAATTATTCCACTATTAAACAGGAATGTTTAGCCATTGTAAAATGTGTTTTAAAATTTCAGGATGATCTTTTAAACCAGCATTTTCTCATCAGAGTTGATTGCTCTGCTGCTAAACAGATTTTCAAAAAGGATGTAAAAAATTTAGCATCGAAACAGATATTTCTTACATGGCAAAGTTATTTATCCAATTTTGATTTTGATATTGAACATATTAAAGGGGAAAATAACTCGTTGCCTGATTTCTTAACCAGGGAATATCTGCAGAAATCCGCTCCTGAAGAGGAGCATGACCAGTAAAGGATCCGGTCGAGGCCGTGGCCGTGGTCGAGGAGGTCATACCCCTCGCTATGACCCATCAGAATTTCCTCCTTTGAGAGGACAAACCAGTAATCCTTCTGCAAAGGATATTCTGCTTAAAACAGAAGAACCGTATACACCTAACAGTATTACTGAAGAAACCGTCCTCTGGATTGAAACCGCTGATGAACAGTGGATGACTGATCCTTGGGAAATCAAGAAACGATATCTGACTACCCAACAGTCACCTCCACATTTTGACCAGTATCGTTACATTTATGAACAGATTTTAACAGAAACCGGAGCTTGCGAATTTAAGCATCATCTCCATGATCCGCATAAATCCACCAGTCCCATTTCATTTAGCAAAATTACCATCCGTAATCTTATGCCCATTGCTACTTGGGGTATTCATCCGCATACATTACGGGATCTTGATCTCCGTAACAAACAGACTAAATATACATACTGGGATTATATTGATGCTTTTACCCAGGTCTTTTATTACCAGAATCCTATCCGTTCGCATTCTTGGTTCATCCGGATTTGCCCCGATGTTCTTAAACACGATGTTCCCAACTGGTTCCTCGTGTGGTGGGATAAATTTGGGCTATCTCTTGACATTTTACCAGAAGAAATCCGACTAGCTTTTAATGATTGGCATTATGCCTATTCCAGGGGCTTATGCTTATCTTAATAAAAACAGAGATTTATCTATCAGTAAATCATTAGTTCATTTTTCCATCCGATTCAGTATCCCATGGATTTGGAAGTGGGATTTTGCCTGTGACTATCAGAACAAAGTACCCCGCCTTAAACGAATTTTCTTTGTAAAATGGTGGGATAAAGGCATGAATCCGATCATTTCTAAAACAGTCACTAAAATCCAGGAACATGCCCAAGCATGTAGAGAAACAGTCAAGCAGCCAACTATCACTGCTCCACCAGCATTATCTCAAAATCCGTTTATACAAATTCAGAAAGAATTAAGAAACCAGCATCCTGAATTATCTGAAAATGAGATTATCATTAAAAGTATGAATTATCTCAAAGAACAGTTTCTACAAACTGTACCTCCTGAGGATGATGCCTCCATGAGGTTAGGGACCAGCCAACCCTCATCAGAACCAGATGTTGATCCAGCCGAACACGTGTTAGCTGGAGAAAGCCAACTACCAGAAGATGATGATATTGATTCCAACTTTGGTGACTTTTGGGATTCATTGACAGATGTCCTCACCGAAAAGCTCGCCAAAAGCAGAAAAGGAAAGCAGCATGATTGAGTGTCGGCACAAACAGCCAAAACACTTTAGAAAAGCAGATTCCTCCACCAGCAAAACAGAGATGCTGTCTCCATTATCTGTATTCGTAAGCACTTACGTCATCAGTCAGGATAAGGGTAATCTGTCGGTGCAATGATAGGTTTACATCTATCCCTTCTTTTATCCGATATTGTATTATAAAAGGGCATGCTCTCACCCTTGTTGAGGCAGAGTCAGAGTCAGTTTTATTTTTATTTTTCGATCTTTGTAATATTTTCTTCTCCCTCTCTCTCTTGTAAAATATTCCTACTTCCTCAATAATATTTGGTTTTCATGTATGCCCTCTGTCGATACTCTTGAACAATTACTTTGGTTTTTACAATTTTGGGAAAATCAGAAACATCATTACGTTAACACACCAGTAGATTGGTATACTCAACCGTATATCACTGCTCGCCTAGCCGAGTGTGATCAGCAGATTGCCAGGATCCGGGAGTTGATCCAAGAACAGGTAGTGGCCTGGGCGGCCAGGAGGAATCCTCCTCCAACCTAACAGTAAGTTTATGAGATCATATATGCTATAATTTGTTTTCTTTATATTCGTATTATGTGTGCATTTATTCCTGGATTTGTGCTAATGTAAGGTTAATTAATTGTTGCGGTTAGCGGTTAGTGGGACGTCACCCAAGTCGCGTTAGGTTAGGTCAAGTGCAGAGTGCGTAAGGACCATTGATGCCTGTAAATCGTTGACAGATGTGCTAACCATTTCTAGCTAAAACCTTTAGTGAGCATCTTTATTGGTATCAGAGCCAAGTTTAAATATTAACATAATACTTGTATAAATTAAATAAATTATGCATATATGATCACCATACATCATGTCTGAACAACAAGAAAATACCGTAGCAATACCAGAAAATGAATCCGTTACCTCTTTAGGAAATACAGTTTCCTCCTTAGCCGAAGCAGCCGAAATGGTAGCCTATCAGGATGTGAAAGACGCTTTAGATAAGTGGACTATTCCATTAGTAGATCCGAAAACAATTTATAAAAAAGGAAAATTCCAATGGTTCAGTAAAACAATCATCAAGACCTTTGAACATGCTTCATGTATTCAAACTAATGATGAAATAATCCGACTAATTCATATTAATGATTTTGTTCCGTTTGTTAAAGACTATAAGTACATCCATATAGGATTGGTACAAGTAGCCTTTAAACCCTTGACACTTTTAGGTCAAAATACCAGTATTCAATGTACCCTTCGTGATGGTAGATGTCTCGATTGGAGAGCATCTCTCATGGGAGCTATTGAAACAAGTCTTTCCCATGGACCAGTATATTTTGATATATATCCGAATATAAGTATATCAATGACTGATAGAAATATATCTGATTTGTTAGAACTGAGAATTCTCACTCATGGTTATGAGTATAAACCAGGATCCCCTTTATTTTCTGTACATTCCAGAATTTACATTAAGGCTTTAACAACTTTAAATCCTTATGTAAGAAAGAAAACTGAGAAAGAAAATACTGTATTAATTGAAACAAATCTGTATAGTAGTCAGGTAGCCATACCTAGGCAAATTCCGTGGTCATCCATAACCTTTCCAGAAAGATGGCATATACCTAATGCTGTACCACCTCAACCGATGATCCAACATAATATAGATGATGTTATCCAAACACAAGAAGGTAATGTTTATCTTCAATTTCAGAAACCAAGACTCACCCGAAGCACTTCCTCTAATGCTAGTTTTAGAACAGCCCCTAGGAGCTTGTCTAATAATAGTTTTAGAACTGCAAACAGAAGTTTCTCTAATAACAGTTTCCATTCTATTCCACCTTAGAAGGTTGAATTACCCAAATCTAGCAGACAGTCTGTGGATTCTCTGCAAATACCTGACAGACCACCTAGTAGACCTTCTAGTGATCCCCAAGAAGATCATTCTATGACATCAGAAATACAAGGTATTAGATTATCCCGAAATAAAATACCTCATGGTGTTTATACAACACCAGTTCAACCACCAGATAGCCCAACGGCCAGTGATATGAATTTTGAAATCTGATGGATTTTACACCAGGAAGCGAAAATAGGAAATTAATAAACCAGGAATTTTATCAGGATAAAAATAAAGAATTTAGAGAATGGTATTTTACCACTCACAAGCCAGAACAATTAAGCCAGTATAAAACTCAATATTACCAACATCTTGAGTTACATCAGACCATTATACCATTTAAGGAATGGTTTCAGAATGAAACCCAACCAAAAATAACAACTATCGAAGACCAGTATAAGACTTGGACCACAACAGATGGTCATGTAATTAACTCTATCCATCCACCTCCACAAGCTTTAGAATTAGTCCCTAATGGTGAAACCACTAGGCATCCGTTAGTAGCCACTGCATATGTTGATGCCCAATCTGGAAGATTCGCCAAAAATGAGTTTGCCCAACTCAAAGATTTCAGCTTAACTATCCGACAACATAATTACACCAATTTAATCTGCCAAACTATGAGTAAACAGTTAACCAGAATTGAAGAAATAGTTTCTACTTTTAAAGATAGAAGCTTAGCTCCACCAGTAATGGGAACCTCGACCATCCATCCAGTATCTATTAAACCCTCCTTAGAACTCAGTAATTTTAAGCTTAAAGCTTATAATACTGAATTCATGGATACTCTTTTACAGAAAATGCAAAATTTGACTGTCCGTCCTCCCGAACCTCCACAGGAATCCACTAGTGGAACTATCAACATGCTTAGATCCGAACCTCAAGCAGGTGATGAATTATCACCTGAACAGATAAATGAAATTCAAATGAATTTCCAAGAACCATTATCCGTTAATAAATTACATTCTTATAGTTCCGGACGACCACATACTTTACCTTATACCAGAAATTATTATGCTCGACCAACTCCACCAGATCTCCTCTATGAAGAAACTTACCTTAATGATCAGGGTAGTTACCATGGTAAAACCATCTACGAATGGAATATAGATGGTGAATCTGAATATGCTATCCTTAAAAAATTACATCAGATGTTAATGTTTGCCACTGTATGTCGCCAATACAGTAATCAGGATCAAGCTATTGCTAAGTTTATTATCAATGGCTTTACCGGTCAACTCAAAGGTTGGTGGGATAATATCATTTCTTATACCCAACAACAAGAAATTCTCAACTCCGTCAAAGTGGAAGTTGATCCTACTACCCGTCAACCAGTCCAACAGCAAGATGCTGTTTATACTCTTATCCAAACCATTATTCTTCATTTCCTTGGTACAGTACTAGCACTCAAGATCGAAGTCGTGAACTACTTCAGAATCTGCGCTGTCCATCCCTTACCCATTTCCGATGGTATAAGGATGTTTTCCTCATCAAGGTTATGCAACGCCCTGATGGCAACAGTGCACATTGGAAAGCCAAATTTGTTGATGGCCTTCCAACCCTTTTTGCCGAACGCGTTAGGAAAAAACTTCGGGACCGCCATGACCGGATGTCTATTCCTTAAATTATTCCACTATTAAACAGGAATGTTTAGCCATTGTAAAATGTGTTTTAAAATTCCAGGATGATCTTTTAAACCAGCATTTTCTCATCAGAGTTGATTGCTCTGCTGCTAAACAGATTTTTAAAAAGGATGATGTTATCCAGACACAAGAAGGTAATGTTTATCTTCAATTTCAGAAACCCAGACTCACCCGAAGCACTTCCTCTAATGCTAGTTTTAGAACAGCCCCTAGGAGCTTGTCTAATAATAGTTTTAGAACTGCAAACAGAAGTTTCTCTAATAACAGTTTCCATTCTATTCCACCTTATAAGGTTGAATTACCCGAATCTAGCAGACAGTCTGTGGATTCTCTGCAAATACCCGACAGACCACCTAGTCGACCTTCTAGTGATCCCCAAGAAGATCATTTGGATCCTATGACATCCGAAATACAAGGTATTAGATTATCCCGAAATAAAATACCTCATGGTGTTTATACAACACCAGTTCAACCACCAGATAGCCCAACGGCCAGTGATATGAATTTTGAAATCTGATGGATTTTACACCAGGAGGCGAAAATAGGAAATTAATAAACCAGGAATTTTATCAGGATAAAAATAAAGAATTTAGAGAATGGTATTTTACCACTCACAAGCCAGAACAATTAAGCCAGTATAAAACTCAATATTACCAACATCTTGAGTTACATCAGACTATTATACCATTTAAGGAATGGTTTCAGAATGAAACCCAACCAAAAATAACAGCTATCGAAGACCAGTATAAGACTTGGACCACAACAGATGGTCATGTAATTAACTCTATCCATCCACCTCCACAAGCTTTAGAATTAGTCCCTAATGGTGAAACCACTAGGCATCCGTTAGTAGCCACTGCATATGTTGATGCCCAATCTGGAAGATTCGCCAAAAATGAGTTTGCCCAACTCAAAGATTTCAGCTTAACTATCCGACAACATAATTACACCAATTTAATCTGCCAAACTATGACTAAACAGTTAACCAGAATTGAAGAAATAGTTTCTACTTTTAAAGATAGAAGCTTAGCTCCACCAGTAATGGGAACCTCGACCATCCATCCAATATCTATTAAACCCTCCTTAGAACTCAATAATTTTAAGCTTAAAGCTTATAATACTGAATTCATGGATACTCTTTTACAGAAAATGCAAAATTTGACTGTCCGTCCTCCCGAACCTCCACAGGAATCCACTAGTGGAACTATCAACATGCTTAGATCCGAACCTCAAGCAGGTGATGAATTATCACCTGAACAGATAAATGAAATTCAAATGAATTTCCAAGAACCATTATCCGTTAATAAATTACATTCTTATAGTTCCGGACGACCACATACTTTACCTTATACCAGAAATTATTATGCTCGACCAACTCCACCAGATCTCCTCTATGAAGAAACTTACCTTAATGATCAGGGTAGTTACCATGGTAAAACCATCTACGAATGGAATATAGATGGTGAATCTGAATATGCTATTCTTAAAAAATTACATCAGATGTTAATGTTTGCCACTGTATGTCGCCAATACAGTAATCAGGATCAAGCTATTGCTAAGTTTATTATCAATGGCTTTACCGGTCAACTCAAAGGTTGGTGGGATAATATCATTTCTTATACCCAACAACAAGAAATTCTCAACTCCGTCAAAGTGGAAGTTGATCCTACCACCCGTCAACCAGTCCAACAGCAAGATGCTGTTTATACTCTTATCCAAACCATTATTCTTCATTTCCTTGGTACCAGTACTAGCACTCAAGATCGAAGTCGTGAACTACTTCAGAATCTGCGCTGTCCATCCCTTACCCATTTCCGATGGTATAAGGATGTTTTCCTCATCAAGGTTATGCAACGCCCTGATGGTAACAGTGAACACTGGAAAGCCAAATTTGTTGATGGCCTTCCGACCCTTTTTGCCGACCGCGTTAGGAAAAAACTTCGGGACCGCCATGACCGGATGTCTATTCCTTATGAACAGTATACTTATGGACAACTTTGTTCCATTATAACTGATGAAGGATTATCCTTGTGTAATGATCTTAAACTTCATTAGCAAATGAAACAACAGAATTTAACAGGAAGAAAGGAATTAGGAGAATTCTGTGATCAATTCGCTTATGAACCCATGATTCAATATCCGCAAAAACCCAGGAAGATATCTCATAGAAAATCTTCCAAACCTTACCGAAAGACCCAAAGAACTAGCCATCCTAAAACCAGTAAGAAGTTTTATTCTAGAAAACCTTCCACCAGTAAATCCACAGGGAAAAGAAAAAATAAATCAGAAGTTAAATGTTATAAATGTGGACAAACAGGACATTATGCTAACCGATGCAAATCAAAAGCAAAATCTAAAATTAATGAATTAATTTTCGATGAAAAACTTAAAGAACAGATAATTAATGCTTTAGAAGCAGAAGAAAATTCATCCAGTGATGAATCTCCATCTGAAGACGAAATTAATCAGTTATATTCTACAGCCTCTACTAGTGATGAAGAACCAACAGAATCCTGTCCTTGTAGTACCAATTAGGACCAAATATCAGAAATCAACTATTGGAAATCCAAAGTTGAAATGAATGGCTTATACCTAGGAGAACCCAGCAGTATTAATGTGTTAACAGACTCTCAACGAGATATGCTAGCGGTAGCAGACCAGATACAAGATCCGGAAATTAAACTCAAATATTTAAAAATGTGTTATGAACATCAACAAACAGCACAAGAAACACCAAACATACCCGATTATTCTTACAGCTTAAAACATGTAGTTGATAGAATCCAAGCAAAACCAGTTATTGAACAACCAACCACACTCCAGGATTTAAAAATGGAAATTAATATTTTAAAAACAGAAGTAAAACATTTGCAAACAGCTAGTGCAGCAGCAATTAAAGATATTAAATATCTTCATACGCAATTACCACAAAAACAGAAGGAAGTAATCCAAGAAACTGAACAAAAACTTGAATCTAAAGATGATAACCAGTATTTATTACTTGTTAATCAGGTAACCTTCCAGAAATGGTATATAAAAATATCTTTTATGATTAAACCTGATTTTATTATTAAGGATGCTATTGCTTTAGTAGATAGCGGAGCCGATATGAACTGTATACAAGAAGGTATAGTTCCCACCAGATATTTTGAAAAAACCACTCAAAGTTTAACCAGTGCAAGTGGTAATTCTATGCAGATCAGGTATAAGATACCAGAAGCATATATTTGTAATAATGATCTCTGTCTTCCGACATCATTTGTTCTAGTTAGAAATCTAGCTACAAATATTATATTAGGCACACCATTCTTATGTTTATTGATGCCTATTCAGAAAATTGATTCAACAGGTATTTATTCTCAATTGCAGGGACGATCTGTTATTTTTGAATTTATCACACAACCATACACCAAAGAATTAGATCAAATTCGAGATCTAGTTACTTTTAAACAGAATCAAATTAATTTTTTAACTAAGGAAGTTTCTTTCTTAACAACAGAACAAAGGTTACAGCAACCTTCTTTGCAACAGAAAATTAAACTAATCGAAAATGAATTTCAAACAGAAGTTTGTGGTACTATTCCTAATGCCTTTTGGAATAGAAAGAAATATACAGTTACTTTACCATATGAACCCGATTTTGATGAAAAATATATTCCAACTAGAGCTCGCCCTAGTCAAATGAAAAAGGAATATATGGAATTATGTAAAACAGAAATTCAAAGTCTTTTAGACAAAAAGTTAATCCGATCTAGTCACTCTCCATGGAGTTGTACTGCTTTTTATGTTAATAAAAATGCTAAAATAGAACGAGGTGTTCCTCGTCTTGTTATCAATTATAAACCGTTAAATGATAAATTAAAATGGATCATATATCCTCTTCCGAATAAAAAGGATCTTTTGGATCGATTACAAGATGCAATCATATTCTCTAAATTTGATTTAAAATCAGGATATTGGCAAATTGAAATTGCTGAACAGGATCGGTATAAAACTGCATTTACAGTACCCTTTGGACATTATGAATGGAATGTAATGCCCTTTGGACTTAAAAATGCTCCATCTGAATTTCAACATATTATGAATGATATATTTAATACATTTTCCGAATTTACGTTATCATATATTGATGATGTATTAATTTATTCCTCATCAATTGAACAGCATATTAAACATCTTAATATTTTTAAGCATGTTATCCATAGAAATGGTTTAGTGCTCTCAGCACCAAAAATGCAACTGTTTCAAACAACCATCAGATATCTTGGACATAATATTTCAAATGGCAGTATTATTCCAATCAACCGCAGTATTGAGTTTGCTTCTAAATTTCCTGATGAAATTAAAGACAAAACTCAATTACAAAGATTCTTAGGAAGTCTTAATTATATCCGTGATTATTATCCTAACATTGCAGCTGATTGCAGCATCCTATTTACCAGACTGCGAAAGAATCCTCCCCCTTGGGGTAACGAGCATACTGCAGCAGTACAAAAAATCAAAGCTAAAGTTAAACAATTACCATGCTTACAGTTACCTAATCCCAATTGGAACAAAATTGTTGAAACCGATGCTTCCAATGAAGGATTTGGTGGTATTTTAAAGCAACTTAATCCCAAAACCCAGAAGGAAGAATTATTAAGATTCCACTCTGGACATTGGAATAAAGCCGCTTTAAATTATTCCACTATTAAACAGGAATGTTTAGCCATTGTAAAATGTGTTTTAAAATTTCAGGATGATCTTTTAAACCAGCATATTCTCATCAGAGTTGATTGCTCTGCTGCTAAACAGATTTTCAAAAAGGATGTAAAAAATTTAGCATCGAAACAGATATTTCTTACATGGCAAAGTTATTTATCCAATTTTGATTTTGATATTGAACATATTAAAGGGGAAAATAACTCGTTGCCTGATTTCTTAACCAGGGAATATCTGCAGAAATCCGCTCCTGAAGAGGAGCATGACCAGTAGAGGATCCGGTCGAGGCCGTGGCCGTGGTCGAGGAGGTCATACCCCTCGCTATGACCCATCAGAATTTCCTCCTTTGAGAGGACAAACCAGTAATCCTTCTGCAAAGGATATTCTGCTTAAAACAGAAGAACCGTATACACCTAACAGTATTACTGAAGAAACCGTCCTCTGGATTGAAACCGCTGATGAACAGTGGATGACTGATCCTTGGGAAATCAAGAAACGATATCTGACTACCCAACAGTCACCTCCACATTTTGACCAGTATCGTTACATTTATGAACAGATTTTAACAGAAACCGGAGCTTGCGAATTTAAGCATCATCTCCATGATCCGCATAAATCCACCAGTCCCATTTCATTTAGCAAAATTACCATCCGTAATCTTATGCCCATTGCTACTTGGGGTATTCATCCGCATACATTACGGGATCTTGATCTCCGTAATAAACAGACTAAATATACATACTGGGATTATATTGATGCTTTTACCCAGGTCTTTTATTACCAGAATCCTATCCGTTCGCATTCTTGGTTCATCCGGATTTGCCCCGATGTTCTTAAACACGATGTTCCCAACTGGTTCCTCGTGTGGTGGGATAAATTTGGGCTATCTCTTGACATTTTACCAGAAGAAATCCGACTAGCTTTTAATGATTGGCATTATGCCTATTCCAGGGCTTATGCTTATCTTAATAAAAATAGAGATTTATCTATCAGTAAATCATTAGTTCATTTTTCCATCCGATTCAGTATCCCATGGATTTGGAAGTGGGATTTTGCCTGTGACTATCAGAACAAAGTACCCCGCCTTAAACGAATTTTCTTTGTAAAATGGTGGGATAAAGGCATGAATCCGATCATTTCTGAAACAGTCACTAAAATCCAGGAACATGCCCAAGCATGTAGAGAAACAGTCAAGCAGCCAACTATCACTGCTCCACCAGCATTATCTCAAAATCCGTTTATACAAATTCAGAAAGAATTAAGAAACCAGCATCCTGAATTATCTGAAAATGAGATTATCATTAAAAGTATGAATTATCTCAAAGAACAATTTCTACAAACTGTACCTCCTGAGGATGATGCCTCCATGAGGTTAGGGACCAGCCAACCCTCATCAGAACCAGATGTTGATCCAGCCGAACACGTGTTAGCTGGAGAAAGCCAACTACCAGAAGATGATGATATTGATTCCAACTTTGGTGACTTTTGGGATTCATTGACAGATGTCCTCACCGAAAAGCTCGCCAAAAGCAGAAAAGGAAAGCAGCATGATTGAGTGTCGGCACAAACAGCGAAAACACTTTAGAAAAGCAGATTCCTCCACCAGCAAAACAGAGATGCTGTCTCCATTATCTGTATTCGTAAGCACTTACGTCATCAGTCAGGATAAGGGTAATCTGTCGGTGCAATGATAGGTTTACATCTATCCCTTCTTTTATCCGATATTGTATTATAAAAGGGCATGCTCTCACCCTTGTTGAGGCAGAGTCAGAGTCAGTTTTATTTTTATTTTTCGATCTTTGTAATATTTTCTTCTCCCTCTCTCTCTTGTAAAATATTCCTACTTCCTCAATAATATTTGGTTTTCATGTATGCCCTCTGTCGATACTCTTGAACAATTACTTTGGTTTTTACAATTTTGGGAAAATCAGAAACATCATTACGTTAACACACCAGTAGATTGGTATACTCAACCGTATATCACTGCTCGCCTAGCCGAGTGTGATCAGCAGATTGCCAGGATCCAGGAGTTGATCCAAGAACAGGTAGTGGCCTGGGCGGCAGGGAGGAATCCTCCTCCAACCTAACAGTAAGTTTATGAGATCATATATGCTATAATTTGTTTTCTTTATATTCGTATTATGTGTGCATTTATTCCTGGATTTGTGCTAATGTAAGGTTAATTAATTGTTGCGGTTAGCGGTTAGTGGGACGTCACCCAAGTCGCGTTAGGTTAGGTCAAGTGCAGAGTGCGTAAGGACCATTGATGCCTGTAAATCGTTGACAGACGTGCTAACCATTTCTAGCTAAAACCTTTAGTGAGCATCTTTATTGGTATCAGAGCCATGTTTAAATATTAACATAATACTTGTATAAATTAAATAAATTATGCATATATGGTCACCAAACATCATGACTGAACAACAAGAAAATACCGTCGCAATACCAGAAAATGAATCCGTTACCTCTTTAGGAAATACTGTTTCCTCCTTAGCCGAAGCAGCCGAAATGGTAGCCTATCAGGATGTGAAAGACGCTTTAGATAAGTGGACTATTCCATTAGTAGATCCGAAAACAATTTATAAAAAAGGAAAATTCCAATGGTTCAGTAAAACAATCATCAAGACCTTTGAACATGCTTCATGTATTCAAACTAATGATGAAATAATCCGACTAATCCATATTAATGATTTTGTTCCGTTTGTTAAAGACTATAAGTACATCCATATAGGATTGGTACAAGTAGCCTTTAAACCCTTGACACTTTTAGGTCAAAATACCAGTATTCAATGTACCCTTCGTGATGGTAGATGTCTCGATTGGAGAGCATCTCTCATGGGAGCTATTGAAACAAGTCTTTCCCATGGACCAGTATATTTTGATATATATCCGAATATCAGTATATCAATGACTGATAGAAATATATCCGATTTGTTAGAACTGAGAATTCTCACTCATGGTTATGAGTATAAACTAGGATCCCCTTTATTTTCTGTACATTCCAGAATTTACATTAAGGCTTTAACAACGTTAAATCCTTATGTAAGAAAGAAAACTGAGAAAGAAAATACTGTATTAATTGAAACAAATCTGTATAGTAGTCAGGTAGCCATACCTAGGCAAATTCCGTGGTCATCCATAACCTTTCCAGAAAGATGGCATATACCTAATGCTGTACCACCTCAACCGATGTTGTAAAATTTACTGTTGCAATTGGACCTATCTGTATAGCACCGTTTTGAAAACCAACGAAGAATAATCACAAAATATATAGTCCCTTCACTTTAGTCATTAATATCTTTATATTTTTATTAAAATATCACTTTAGTCTGTCTGTTAATTTTTGAAATAATATTATAAGATTAGATCTAATTACAACTTGATTCCAAATTCTATAAGAAGTTGACTGGATCAATTAAAAGCCACTAGCAAAGTCAAATTAAACATAAAATATAAAAGTACAAAGTGAAATTTACCCTAAAATTTATCAAATGGCAATCTTCTTTTCTATGTACTCTGAAAATGGCTAAGGTGATGTTTTATAAAGTTAAAAATTGAAAATTAAATGTTAAATTTTTTAAGTCGAAAAAATATTTTATAAAAATTAAAGTGTTGAACTAAAATAAGTTATTGAATATGTATGATACCAAATTTAAAATTTATTATTTTTAAATTAATGTACCTTTCAATTTTTATATTGTGATGGTGAGTTGGTGGTGGTGGTGGAGGAGGCAATGACGTTAGTTATGACATCAATGATAATGGTAACGAAGGTAAAGGGATAGTAGTTGTGATGATAGTGGATATGTAATGTTATGGAGATAAAATTGAGGTGGCAGACGGTGGTTTTTGTGGTAGTGGTTATGGCAATGATAACAATGGTTGTAGAGGTGAGTGATCATAAAAGTTGTTGTAGTGATGATAGTAATGACAGTGATAATTGTGATGGTAACAGTGAAATGATGATAGTGCTTATGGAAATAATGACAATGATAATAAAGGTGGTGATAGTAACAGCGAGTGACATGATAATGGTGGCGGTGGCAACAGTAGCAGTGCGATGGCGGTGATAATGAATTTATAATAGTGTACATCGATTTTTTATATTTAATATTTTATAAATTTAGTTAAGATTAAGTAAATTTTATATCATTTAAATTATTTTTAAACTTTCAGCCTACGTACTGAAAAAACTTCCTCAAAAAATATTCAGAAAGTTTATTTAATGACCACAATTATTCTAAGTTTGATTCATATTCAATACAATAAATTATGATTTTAGAGATAAAAATTTAGAAATAAAATCACTTTTTAATAATGAAATATTATTGCTGTCAAAAATATCATTATTGTATTTTTAGTTATAAAATTAGGCATTTAGTGATGAATCACTATCTTTTTGAGATATATATATATAAAATAAAAAAAATTGTGTCAAAAAATATACCCGTTTGGGATCAAATTATTTTGTACATTTATTAGCAATCATGTTATAATTTTGTCACAAAGGTCTTTTTCTTGACTTTTCAAGACGATTTTTTAGCGATTATTTTTGCAACGAAAGAATTAGTTTCCAAATAATATTTACAACAAAATTTTTATTTTTTTATAATAAAAATTTGCTTCTCTAAAACTCCTATTTGTTATAATAATTCTATACCAATTTTAAATTTGTATCATACATATCATTTCAGAATAAATTTCAAGGCAAAATTTTATAAATTATAGTAGCATTTTTCATAATAAAGTGATATTAATTGTTTAGTAATTTAGGATGTCAATTAGGGGTGTAAAAATGACCCGCAGCCTTATTAGGCTTAGGCCCAAGCCCAACCCTAAACCTAAGGCTTGGGCCGTCATCTTGAAACCCGAACTGACCCATCGGCCCACTCAAGACCCACTAAAAGCCTAACCTGCCCAAGGCTAAGTGTTATTTTTAGTGAAAAAAAATAAAATTTTGACAGAAAAAAATCGAAAAAAATAATTAAAAAAATATTCAAGCACACTCAAGCCCATTGGTTTGGCTCGATGGCCCATCCAAGGCCCAAATACCCCTTGGGTCTATTTTGGCCCGTGAGCTGGCCTGGCCTTAACCAAATTTTGGCGAGAGTCTAGGCGGCCCAAAATGGGTCGGCCAGAGCCCGGGCCCAAGTGGGCAGGCCCAATTTACACCCCTAGTGGAAACATGTTAAAAAGACAACGAGTTGACAAAGGCAGTACATTTTTAGAAGAGGGTGGGGCAGTTCATTTTTGGGGAAATTACACTACAGTGTAGTGTTAGAAAAAAAAATTGCATAATTATTAAAAAATTTACATTTTTAATTATTGAAAGAATTACATATCAGAGATCAAAAAATTATTTATAAAAAGGTGATAAATATTATAAATATTAGTAATTAAAATTGACATGGATAGGCTCATAAAGGCCACAGCCCACAGTGAATAAACCCAAGCCCACCATTTAAACCCCATTGCATAACCCGGTTGGTAAAGTCCAGGACAGCTGGAAGCCAACTGGGTGTGAAGGGCCAATGACATTCGGACACACGGCAGGTGTAGAACAGGCCACATCAGCAGACAGAGATCTGCAAAGTTATTGCCACAATACATCACCATTAATGTAGCCCATCACAGCATTTATTAACACCTCCCCGTCGGAACAGCGCCTCCTTACCCTGAACAAGGTAAGCTACAGCACAAGCTTTCGGCGAGGTGGGCACGTTGAAAGGGACAGTGACATGATTACCAAAGGATATAAGCAAGCATCGAAGACAAGAAGCAGGTTAAGCTTTTCTATCTCCAATCTCTCTCTACATACTTCATCTCTTTTCTATTTGCTAACTTGCCTGTCGGAGGGTTCGTTGGGGGACTACCCCGTTCCCCACTGAACTTACTTGCAAGTCATCTAGTGGGCTTCCCCACTCGGACGTGGGTTCGAGGAGCTTGGATCGGTCCAGTCCATCCACCGGGAACGAACTGTATCATCAAAAATCATAAATTATCTCACCTTTTTGTAAATAATTTTCTGATCCTCTACTGACATGTTATTTTTCCTTAATTATTAATATTGATAAATTTTTTCATTAATTTATAATTATTTTTCTAACATTGCAGTGATGTGTAATATCCCTTTTATTTATTTTTCTAACTCCTTAATCATAATCTAATTATCTTTTTGCTTTCCAACTTTGTTTAGTATATAATGTTTGGAGTTTATTTGTTGAACTCTGGCGTCCCCAGAATATTCTCTCCTTCCCCCAACATTCCCCAAAGGCAGCTTCAACTTTCAAGATTGGAAGAGGCTTCTCTCCATCCACACAATGGACTGAAGCATACTGTTGTAGCTGTGAGACTCACCACGACTCTCGTTTTGATAATCCAATCTTTTCAATGTGTAGAACTCATCAAGTATTTCATATTTGAAAAAAACACGTTAATTGAATATCAGTAACCCCTTGATCAACACACATTTTTGTTAATAGTAAATATAATTTAAAAAATAAATTGTTAATAAAAATGTGTTCCGACCAAGGGGCTACTGATATCCGATCAACGTGATTTTTTAAAAGTATGAAGTACTCAACGAGTTCTACATATTGAATAGTTTGGATTATTAAAACGGGACCTATATTAAACTTCACGGTTTCAACAACACACTCTAATCCATTGTGTACACGAGAGAAGCCTCCCCTTCAAGATTTTAAATAACTCTAATCTAAAGTAACTCTATCTCTCTCACTTGCAGGTAAAAATTATTGTACTTTAATATGAACTACTAATATATATTGAGATTATTTGGGACCTTCTGTCTCGAAACAATGTTACAAATTGAAAAAAAAAAATTCCGTACATTTTTTTCTACAATTCAAATATGTGGATGTGATTTCATTATTGGGGGATTTGGTGATAGCCCCGTCACTATCTAATTTGTCTTTCAAAAAGACAAGAATTATATTAGTACTTTCAAAACTCCCTAATATTTTAAAACTTGTTTCTTTTACTATATTACCTTCATATCTATCAGCTTTCCGATTAAGCCATCTTCACTGTGTATTTCAGAGTAAAATTTTATTCTGTATAAAAGTAAAATTTTACTCTGAATAAGAGTAAAATGTTACACTCTGAAACTAAAAGTAAAATTTTACTCTGTATAAAAGTAAAATTTTACTCTGAAAAACTAGTAAAATGTTAGACTCTATACAAAAGTAAAATTTTATTCTGTATAAAAGTAAAATTTTACTCTGAAAAACGAGCAAACTGTGAGACTCTGAAGCTAAAAGTAAAATTTTACTCTGAAAAACTAGTAAAATGTTAGACTCTACACAAAAGTAAAATTTTACTCTGTATAAAAGTAAAATTTTACTCTGAAAAACAAGTAAACTGTGAGACTTTGAAACTAAAAGTAAAATGTTACTCTGCACAAAAGTAAAAAAGCGAAAGTAGTGTTTGTGGCGGCTGAAGTGTTTGGCAATGACCACCTCTTGACAGTAAAATTTTACTGTCATTCTAACACCAGAGTAAAATTTTACTCTAATTCTCTCAAACAAAAAACAGAGCAATAAAACAAGATTAAAATTTTACTCTCATTATCTAAAACAAAAAACAGAGCAATAGAACCAGAGTAAAATTTTACTCTAGTTCTGTCAAATGAAATTAGATAAAAAAACAACAAAAATAAATCCAAAAAACAAACAAACAAAAAATCAAAAACAAAACAAATTAATCAACAAATCAATATATCTAATTGAGAAGAAAAACTTCTAAAACTCGATCAGCAATCACAAATCTCAATGAAAAGAATACATGTGTTCAACAACAGTCATACACACAAATATATATATATATATTCAAAACTCAAATCTGTGTTTAAAAAAATATGTATAACCAAACAACTCCACCAAACATGCCTCAATTTAGAGACGATATGTTTCTTCTCGTAGACGATCTCCTTCGATTCCGGCACCGGAAGACAATTTTCCGGACCGTAGTTGATTTCGTTCCCGATGTTCTTGATGAGTTCATCGTAGAGATCGGTTTCGGCGTTGTTGATCGCCGGAGTTTCGCCTGATAACTGACCGGACTTGGTTAGGAGAGTGATGACGATGACGTTGCTATCATCGTCGGAGAAGAAGAAGTTACCAAAATTGTTGAGAAACAGAGCTTCAGATCTGGAAGGGAAAAAGGGAGGAGAGAGACAGAGAAGGTGGAGAGAGAGTGGGTGGAAAATGTGAGAAAATTTAGTTGAGGGTATAATAGTCTAATAAAATATTTAAATAATAAATTTTGTCCTTTATGCAAGACTTTATAATTATGAGGGGGTTTAGAAAGTATAATTTTTTTCTTAGTCCTTTTAACAATGAAAGGAAGGTAAATGGAGTTTATAGCTAAATTTCCCTTCATTATTCATATAACTTTTATAATAAATTAACTTCGAATCTATACTCTACTAACATATTGAGTAAATTTCAATGATGCTTAGAATTGTTAATCTCAAAAATTTTCACACCATCAAATCTCAACAAATTTTTAATTATTAGATTATTTATAAAAATTCATAGTACTAAAATTTTTATATAATTTAATAATTAAAGTTTATTAAAACAAAAGAACAGAGAAATTTGAGTAGAAAGTATCATCAAACTATTAAGATTTGTACAAGTTCTAAATCATGTGGACATTGAAATAAAAGGGGGTTGGAGAAAAACAAATTGTCGTCACCACGAAGGCTATTGTTTGTTTCTTTGGTTGTCTTTTGTTACTTCGGAAATGAAGACAAGACAAATTTTAATTTGTATGTGGTAAATAAATAAATCCTAACACCCCACAAAAGTATTTCCCAATTTCAAAGGATAGATTTCTCCCTGACTTTGAAATCAACACTCCCAAAAACATTCAAAGTTCCAAGTGGAATTTTTCTGCTACTTAAAAATTCGTTTGATTCCATAATTGTTTGTTTGTACTCAATAATTGGGAATGGAATATTTGTCTCATTGAAAAAGAAAAAGAAAAAAGAAGGTAAATTATACTTTACCTTTATGAAGTTTTAGAATTTTCTCACTTCGATTCTTAACATTTAAAATTTTCTCAATTTCCTCTCAAAATAAACATCCATTTAAATTGGACAAAAAATGTCACGTTGTAGCATAAAAATAAGTAAATTACACTTTACCTCTTTAAATTTTACAATTCCTTCACTTTGGCCCTTAAAGTACCTTTTTTTCACTTTGGCCTTAATGTTTTTATTTTTTCTCAATTTACTTCCAAAACGAAGTACTATCCAATTTTGGATGGAAAAATGTTAGTTTGGTAGTCGTGTTCAAAATAAACAGTAATACTACCAATCTAGGATTTTTATTTCCAAATTTTACCAAGAAACATCAATCTCAGACTCAAATTCATTCCATACTTGGATTCACACTTCACCAATTTAATAGCGTTTTTGAAAAAAAAAAAATCATATCAAAATTTGGTTGAGTTTCCAAACTTATTTTTTCGAATAATTAGAAACAAGTTTGAAAAAAATAAATACCAAAAAACAATTTTTTTTTTTCCATAAAAGAGAAAACCAAACTATTGCTTTTGATTTTTATTATTTTTACCAAACTATTTTTTGAATTTTAAAAAAAAAAATGCAGATTATGAAAAAAACTCAACAAAATGAAGAGGTGTTTGGGTATATATGAACTATGGCCATTGTACAGGGGTAGGACGATGATGAAAAGGTACGTAGAGGAACAATGGAAGTGGAGAAGTGGTGGAGCTTAAGGCAATGGGGGTTGAAGGTAGGGGTGCTCGCGAATCGGGTTTGTCAGGTGGTCTCTCATCTGTCATTTGCCTAAAGTTAGGTGAATTGGAAAAAATTAATCTGCCTCTATCTAATTAGTTAGTAGATGTGGATTGAGCGAGCTATGCGAGTTGGTGAGTGGATACGGATTGGTTTGGCTGTTTGGGCGTTACTGTTTTGGGTTTTTTTCCGAACTATTTTTCAGTAATTCTTTATTGTTTTGCACCAAAAAATTTTGGTTCTTCATTTTTTATAATGTGTATTTCATAAATAGCAAATATAATTAATAAATAAAAAGACATATTTTTTTAACCAAAAAAGTATAAAAGCATTATTTCATTTTCTTAGGAGTATTGGCGGATCAAGTTGGGTTGGGAAGCCTCCTATCCGCCATTCTTTCGAACTTAGACAGATTGGAAAAAATGCATCCACTTCCGTTTGCTCAGACCATTGAAACCATCCGTTTTGTAGCATATTAGTTCAGGCCATTCGATTTTGGCGAATCGGGTGGATGCTTGCCCAACCTTAGTTTAAGGAACATAGATGTTGTGTGTTGTGTTTTCTGACCACACTGTCAAACAGGTACTCAGCTGGAGAACACCAGCAGAATAGATTGCGCTCGAACGACCTGTCACAGAACGATGAGACTCTGGCGATGGTTCGTCCACCTGGGGGCACTCCGACGATCAAGTCAGTACTCAATTATCTCTCAAAGATAGCAAATAGTGCTTATACTCACTAGTCAGAATACAAAAACCGTACCTTAGGCCCATGAAGGTGTCTTACTTTTATAGTTAGCACTGACCTAATCCCTGTAGAACCCTAGCTTCCCTTGGACTCTGGCCCAATGCTCATCCTGGACTCTCTAATAGAGAAAGATAAACTCCCCAAGAGCTTTATCCTTATCCAGGCTGAAGTCCTCCCCCATTCTAGGACTCTTATCCCTTATCCGTTCATCTTGGATTCAAGTATCTTCGCAGGTAATTATCCCGACGTTATGACCAGGACACGTGGCACCTCGGCTGGCACTTCGGTGCCACCTTGGCCACGTGTCGTCATTAACAAAAAATATGCCTCCCACAACTGCCCCCTAGGTTCTATTACCTCGACATCTTGAGGTGATGGAACCTATATCCTTTGACCATATAGCACGTCAACTAAGCTTACTCTATCCTTCATTACCGAGGTTATCACACATCAACTTCATATGACCAAAACTTCAATGTGTTTTATCAATGCCTTTAGAACCAAGAGCCAAGTTTTTCAAGTTCCTTAACCGAGATCGTTCCCTTAGCCGAGGTCTTTGCTTCATTAAATCAAGAACTCCAAGAGTTTCTACACGCGAATGAGCTGTTACGCACAGTAACTTAACCGTTTTCACCACGCATCTCTACCCTATTGAACCGTACCTAACTTGTGCCATCAGGTCGCGTCGCTTTTGCGTGCACCGCCTGACAGGCATGTCGTCTTAGGCGCATTCAATATCACTTTGTCGCCTTTTCGTGTTTTAACAAAAATACTCCTCTTTCTTCGTCTTTTCACTTTCACATCTTCGTTTTCTTCCACGCTTTCTCTCTCTAAAGTTTTCTTGCTTCCATTGTTGCTTTCTTTGAGCTCTCTGTGACCACTTCGTTCACCTCCTTCGGCAAAGCATTTGCTGTTCTTCTAATAAAGGATTCCTTGAAAAGTTAAAGGATTAATAATCTTTTTTAGAAATTAAATGGAATAGGGTCTTCTACATACGCGAGGAAGGTAATCAAAAAATAAAAAAATATGAGTTCTTTTTTCTTATTGGATTTCTATTCACACCATGCCTAGTCTCTGAATTTAAACAAATTAGAATTCTCAATTCTCTACGATAAAATATTTTCAAAAACAAACAAATCATAATGACTTTTTTTCTATTTCCGGTAATCCTTTGATGATGCTTTGAAATGGACTCATCAAAATTCTTATTCTTCTTATCAATATATCTTTGTTCTCGGTATCTTTGAGTAGTTTGATGCCCACTCATATGAACTAATGAAATATCTATGGTTTGATGCATGATAAATTATCCATCATTTTTTTTATAAATAGACAAAGGGATAGTAATAGTCAAATTCTTCTGAATCAACATTATATCTAGATTAATGTCACTCCTTTTAATAGAGGATATAGTAATTTTTCTTGGATTTCTGAGTAGGAAGCAATATATTTTGATATTATTAATCATTTTTTGATTCAAAGCAAAATCTAATTAGTTAAATTGCAAAATTGATTAGATTTTTTTTGTCAATCTTTCCTCGTAATGATATATTGAGTCAATCCAAACATAAAAGGCAAATTATACTTGCCATCCCTGTACTTTATACTCAATCCCACTTTGCCCCTTGATTTTAAAAAAGTGACACTCTACCCCATTTCTTAACCTATGTTAACGAACTAGACAAAAAATAGGATTGAGTAACGAATCTAAAAAATCTGCAATCCAAACCGGTCTAGTCTAATCTGGTAGATTTGGATTTATTTTTTGAATCCACGATTCAATTTTGGATTGGAAAATTGGGAATCCATTCTTTGCAGATCAGTTCTAAATTGGAGTTTATGGTTCCAAATTAGAACCGATCTAGACCGTATGTGACTTGTATCATATACATACTATATACCCTAATACATACAATCCTTCCCTCTTATATATTATGCTTGTTTATTTATTTATTTTTTTTAGATTTGATATGTTTGTTTAAGTTAATGGTAGAACAACATGCATGTTTATGCTTCAAAAAATCATAGGTAAATTAATGTTGAAATTAAAATGTTATATGATTTTGCTTTATGCATAGATTATATGAAACCGTGGTTCCAAATTGAGTTGAACTGTGTTTAAATAATTTTGTTCAGATTGATCTCATGATTTAAATGAATTGATTTGGTTCAAATTTTTATAGAACCATAGACAATGAGTTAGTTCTGATTTTAACTCAAACCGAACCAATCCAGATCATACTCACCCCTAACCCAAAAAAAAAAAAAATAGTCACGCAAGATTCACATAGCCACTTTTAAGGGAAATACAGTAAATCACTTGGTTTTCTCCGTCATGCACTCTGTAATGCTTAGATATACATAATGCTTATATATACATATATATATATATATATATTTATTTATATCGTTTCATTTTGGGGTTGTGGGGTTGGTTGCAGACGGAGGGCGAGGACAGAGGAGATGTGGAAGAGAGGCTAGAGACAAACGATTGGAAAAATGGGGAAACAGGGTTGGGAAGGTGGTGGTAATGGCTGTAGTTGGTAGAGGCAACAGTGGTTGCATTGGCGGTAGTTGATAGGGGCGGCAATGACTGAAGAATTAAAGTTGGGGTTTGAAAATGGAAAAGATAGTATTTTGGTGTTATTAGAGGATTGACGGTGTGAATTGAAAAAAAAAATCAAAAAAATCAAGATAAGGGTGACGTAAACTTAGAAGATGGTATTAATAGTGTGTAAATAGAATTTTTCCAAACAATAACATAAATTTTGGGTAAATTGCAGTTTGCCCTTAAAATTTCATGGTGTTTTCACTTTGGTCTTTAAAATATTTCTTTTTCTAATTTGGCCTTTGGAGTTCGCATTTTTTTTTAAATTTTACTCCAAAAACTAACATTCATTCAATTTTATATCGAAATGCCATGCAGCACCATGTGCCAAATGGATAAATTACATTTTGTCCTTTTTAAGTTTCATATTTTCCCACCTAACCCATAGAGCAATTTTTTTCTTACTTTGGTTCTTAATGTTTATAATTTTTTCAAATTTATTTCCCAAATAAATTTACGTCAAATTTTAACACCCAAAACTAAAAATTCAAAACTAAAATCCAAAATTTAAAACCCAAATTCCAATCTACTTTCTTTTTCTTCTATTCAAGTTCACCCATAAACATCTGTGGGGGCATATTTTTTGTTAATGACAGCACGTGGCCAGGGTGGCACCGAAGTGCCAGCCGAGGTGCCACGTGTCCTGGTTATGACGCCGGGATGATCTCAACTAGGCCGAGGTTACCTGGGAAGATATCAGAATCCGAGATGAATAGATAAGGGATAAGAGTCCTAGAATGGGGGGAGGACTTCAGCCTGGATAAGGATAAAGCTCTTAGGGAGTTTATGTTTATCTATTAGAGAGTCTAGGATGAGCATTGGGCTAGAGTCCAAGGGAAGCTAGGCTTCTACAAGGATCAGGGCAGTGCTAACTATAAAAGTAAAGCACTCTCATGGGTCTAAGGTACACTTTTTGTACTTTGACTAGTGAGTATAAGCACTATTTGCTATCTTTGAGAGATAATTGAGTACTAACTTGATCGTCGGAGTGCTTCCGGGTGAATGAACCACCGCTGGAGTCTCATCTTTCTGTGACAGGTCGTTCGGGCGCAATTTATTCTGCCGATGTTCTCCAGCTAAGTACCTGTTTGGCAGTGTGGTCAGAAAACAGCACACATAATTTGGCGCCATCTGTGGGAAAGAAAGGAGAATAGATTGCCAACAACGGACATAAATAGAAGATTGAGGACAACATCCCTACTGGGAGTGGTAAACACATTGACCCTAATGTAGAAGAGGATAACTGCAACGAAGAAACTTGGGATTAGAACCCCGGAGAGAAAGACGTCAGCCAGGAGGGAGACGTACTAAAGAAGGCAAACCGAGGTGGGTATTATAACGAGAACGACCTCAAGGTGTGGAAGGATAGATGCCTGCGGAGGGACGGAGAGATGAAGGGAATGGCGAATAAATTGGCAGACCTGCAATCAGTCATCAACTTCATGATGCAGAACAACGTCATGCAGCTACCATTTCCGTAACAAGACACGCCGATTCCAGCGGCCAAGAACGATGCCCAAAAAGTAGAGCAGAAAATAGTCCCTCCAGTCCCCCAGCACATTAGGACCAAGGAACACTCTCACCGCCCTTCAAGGGAGGTCGGGCGAGGAGAGTCAATAAAGGGAGATTCTCAGAGGACACATCGTACCAAAGAAGCTAAACCTAAAGAACATTGGCATGTTCAAGGAAAAGAACATTGGCATGTTCAAGGGAAAGAACTCTATTTCGACACAACTAATGGAGAGAGGTCCAAGATGACTCATAACGACACCGGGAGTAGCATACCAAAGAGGCTAAAATCCGTTGATAGCCGAGCTCCTAGACGGACCAAGGAGGATCTGAGGGATTACCTCCAGAGGAAGCAACAAGATGTTGAGGTAACCTCTCCAGTCAAGCCGAGAACACCGTTTTTGATAGAATTGGACAAATTTGAGGCCCCGAAAAGGTTCCACATGCCGAGATTTCAGATATACGACAGTAAGTCTGACCCTAACTTTCACGTCGGCTTGTACCTGAACTCAATTGCACTGTACACAGGGAATGAGCCGTTGCTTTGCAAGGTGTTTTGTAATAACCCAACCCTCGTACGTGATTCTGGTATTTATTAGTCTTTTATTTTAGAAATCCTATGTGGTATTATATTGAATTATTTGAAACCTTGGAATATGGCATCCTATCTGTTGGTTTAGAACACTATCTGTTACAATTTAACTACTAAAATTGAAATTGGACACCTTAGAGACTTAATTTTCAGAAATTGATTTGATATCTGAAACCTGCATGATTTTTAAGCTTTAATGGGATTTTCTGCAAAATTTCAATTTAGGATGCTTAAACGATTAAATTTCGTCTTATTAGCCTATGATATAAATCAATGAGTATATATATCCATGTTGAGATATTTTTGGGACTTAAGATCAACTCTTGTGAGTCTTTGAGAAGAGGCAAAAACGTGGGAAGTGAAGAAAAGGGCAATCTAGAAGAGGAATTTGGGGAAAGTAGTGAAGATCATTAAATTAAACTCAAGGGCACACTCCAGAAGGAACTAACGCCAGTACACCACTGTGAGTAATAGTACGCTATATGTACATTTTACCTTATGTTAATGACTATGGTACTAACGCTCTATTCCTCGTGGTAAATTCATTAGCGTATCAATTGAAAACCAGTGCGACTGTTGAAAAGCTACATACAGCGGTATGACTATGGAATTATTCTGTTCTATCTGTATTACATGTTAACCCTCTGTTATCTGAAAGCAACTGGTATCGTTTTCTGTTAGTTCCAAGACAACTATTCTGTTGGCAAAATGCATATTCCGTTATCCGCAAATTAGTGGCATTGTTTCATGTTAAACAAGTGAATTGTGGGTACATTATGACACTATAGTATTTAAGTACCTTTGGAATTAATGGTTGCTATGGCACTTTGTGATATGTAACCTACTTATGCTAACTCATCTGAACGATAATTACGCTTATGATATGATATAATGAGACTTATTGACTTCTGGTATGGAGCAAAGTGCTGTACGGAACTAAGTGCTACACTTTAGTGGGAGCCACCTCTAGAATCCGTACGAGCCACCTCTTGAGTCCATACACCTTTCTGTATATTTCCGTTATATTTGGGCCCGAGGCCGTTCCGTTATATTTGGGCCCGAGGCCGTTCCGTTATATTTGGGCCCGAGGCCGTTCTGTTATATTTGGGCCCGAGGCCGTTCCGTTATATTTGGGCCTGAGGCCGTTCCGTTTAATATGGGCCCGAGGCCGTTCTGTTTAATAAGAAATGAGATAATGAACTTGTGAAATTATGAGACCGAAGGCCATCTTGTGGAATGTAATGTATGAGGCCATGAGCCAACTTGTGATATTATGAACCTAATAGGCCGAAGTCCAATCTGTGAATTTGTGAACTAATATAGCTGTTATGAAGTTAGTACAGAAATAAACTATGTGAACTCTGCATTTTCATTCGCACCGATATATTACGTTTCACGTTAAGCATCGTTTTGTCTATATACTATTATGCACTGAGATTGTCTCACTTTGTATCTTGTCTGATTCTGTAGGTACTGAGCCTGGAGGTCAGTCTTAACCGTGGCATTCAATTCCCTTACGTCAACCCTAGGGTGTCCAGGCACTTCAATGCAGGCAGCTCATTTTAAGGAGTTTTGCTAAGCTTTTGATTTTGTACCTTGATTGTCTGTATTAAGAGAAAGTGTATAATCTTTTTACATTTTATGTTTTTGTTATACGCCCAAGCTGGAGGGCGAGGGCTGAAGTGTATGGCTATAGTGAAGTTCTCCGATGCACGTCATTGTATGATCATTTCCCTCCTGCACGTTTGTGATCCTGGCATAGTAGCGGTAGCTCAATGGACATTATTTATGTTTCTTATGATATTAATGCTTCCGTTAAGGCCCCATATCTTATATAGAGTGAGTTAAGGATCCGTTTCTGTAGTGGTCATGCCCAAACTTTTAGGGGCAGGTTTGGGGTGTGACAAGTGGTATCAGAGCACGAGTTGCTATCTCACACACGAATCCATTGAGCTTTAGGATGTCTAGAAAAGACTTAGGTATCATGCATGACATCCTTAATGCATATGAAGAAATTGATAGCAACAATAATGATGCATGTATATCGCTAACCGTAATGGTTATTATTTATGTCGGTTATATATTCCTTGTGTATATTGTGACTGATTGCCATGCAGAACATGGTAAGACCTACAGATGGGATTAAATCAATAAAGTGGCGCAGTGGAAGCGTGGTGAGGACTCGAGCTGGTCGGTAAGACAAGTTATCTGCAAATGATTAGATGAAATGTGTAATATCAGTCGATAGTTATCTGTGAGAAATGATGATGATATACTTGGACTTTAATGCCTAGTTAAATGAATTGAGTAAGCTTTAAGTATGAGATATTTTTACGATCCAAGGAAGTGCTATATGTGATACTCTAATTGTATGCTATCGTTATGTCTTCTTTGCCATAACAATGTTTCGATTTGTGATTTGGAGAAAATTACCGTAGTTAAACGTTTCGGGCAGGTGTATTTGTGTGATAATTGCATTTGTGTTAAGAAGAACTAGTTGTAGGAAAAGTGATGCATATAGTAACCCCTCTCAAAATTATGCAAGGAATCAATTAATTGTGAATTGACGTCTGCTGACAGTTTAAATAGCTAAGTTCTGCTGGGAAAATTGGTTAACCTTGACACAGTATGTACGTAATATGATTTCGTAAACTTGACGTACTTTTGTCGTAACTGGTGAGAAGACTCACTAAGAGTGAATGCGGTACGGCATAAATGATTGACTAATGAGATACGATTCTAAATGTTATCTTTGGATGACTCCCTCTGCTCGGAACGACGGTTGCCATATTTCTATTTATTACTTAAATTTGTATTCATGAAGGTTTGACTAAGTGTTACGAAGACATAAGTGTTATCCTAATCGTTGATTTGGGGCATGGTGTTCCTTGTATTCCTGCACTTAAATGTAATGCTATCAGAAATAAACAATGTGTATTGTGACTTTTCCTTTTGTCGTACTAACTTTGCTAAAGATCATAGCACATAATTCTAAACTAATGTAGCGGTATACCTCTGAAATATTTTCGAAACGTAAGGAATACTAAGAACAAAATGTGAAACTAGTGATTATATACTTACACGGCTCATTATCTTGTTGATTAAGAAGGGCCCGGTCGTAACTAACATGTACGTAATCAGGATTTAATTGCAAGAATTTGTCCTCTGTGTTCTGTCCCTTGTACCCTGACCTCTGTAATCCGTAACCTGAAATCGAAACCTGTAATCTATAATCTGTTTTACTTACGTATAGTCTGTATAGTCTGTAATTTGTAATTGGGGCTTCTTATAAGGAATAGTTGAATGGCATGAGGAACCTCTCCTATAACACGTGTTTGTCCATAGGACACTCGTAAAACAATAGATAAACATTGAGGTCGAATTCAAACGATGGTAACATGATTTTAGTTGATATGATGAAGTCGGAAGGAATGTAATTCTTATAGTTACTGTATGTGTAATGAAATATATGATTCTATAAATGACTCTGGTAGGACTTACATATACGAAATTACTAATCATTGTAATTGAAATTATGAATACAAACCATGTAGAAGATCTCGTACCCTACAGGAGAAAAGAAAAAAAAAAAAAAAAAAAAAAGAAATAATTGAATGGTGGAATACTGAAATGCTTAGAAAGAGATCAAATTAATTTGTGCTGTAGAAAAAAAATATAATGGGAATACGTATTGGAAGAGAATATACATCTTATTATGAAGACTGATGATTTAAATACGACTTTAAAAATTCAATTCCTGCCCTTATCTTGGGATAATTTTCCTTGCTTTAACAGATGGTTGTTATATTTGTTTTATTGCTCAGATCCGATAGTACGAGTAAGTGTCCAATATGGTACATCTGCATGACTTTGCAAAAGTATATGCTACTTGCTTTGGTATAAGCGTAACTGTTTGATTCGGAGTGTGGTTCTTTTTGTGTTACAATACGGAAGTAATACTATGAGGACTTAATGATATGCCTTTTTATCGTACTGACTTGATTAAAAAAAAAAAAAAAACTATTATATATAATTTTGAACCCATGTAAGAATATGACCTTGAAATGCTTTCGGAATTAGGGGAATATAAGAATTATGTATTTAAGGAAACGATCCCTACTATGTTTTTGTATTTGAAAGTAGAATGCTTCTGTATCTGAGAATGTATAAGAATATGTCTGTCTAATTGTAAACCTGTACGATGTTTAATATCGGCATAACTGTTTGTTTCGGAGTGTGATTCCTTTTGTCGTGTTATACTTAAAAAGTAATATTGTGAGAAATCAACAATGTGTAATTGTTAAACTGACCTTGTCAAAAACTATTGTACATTATTCTGAACCAATAGATATATGTTATGATTTTGATATGCTTGCAGAAACAATAACAACTACGAACAAATTGAAGCTCATGGCTATGTAGATAAGCAATTTATTTGTGATTATCAAAATAATGTATACTGTATGATTCCCGTCTACTTAGGCTTGCATGTGAACTACGAATATAGGATTGCTCTAGTTGTGGACTATATGAATTCTGTACCTAGGGAAACAAAATCTACTATAAGTCTGTATTTAGGAGTTGTAAGCTCTTTATGCTGTGTTTGGTTGGGGGATTTGAGGAGGGATTTGGAAAGGGAAATGGAAAAGGTAGGTGAAATGTGAATAAAATATGCCTAAATTTCACCTAGTTTCACACACCTTTTCCCTTTCCCTTTCCAAATCCCTCCTCAAATCCCCCAACCAAACACAGCATTAAAGTTTTATTGTACTTAGCGCATGATCCTATAAAAGAAATGTATACGTGACCAGCTGAGTTAAATCATTATATTTCTGTTAGGAATTTGGGAATAATTGCAGTTAATATTGGACTCCCTGCGAATTGTACGAACCAAATATGTGAGTTTCTCTGACAGCATTGAACATTAATACAAGACTGAGATCTTTACTTTGACACAGGAAGAAAACAAGTTTGGAGGACCAAACTTATTTAAGGGGGGGGAGAGTGTAATAACTCGACCCTCGTACGTGATTCTGGTATTTATTAGTCTTTTATTTTAGAAATCCTATGTGGTATTATATTGAATTATTTGAAACCTTGGAATATGGCATCCTATCTGTTGGTTTAGAACACTATCTGTTACAATTTAACTACTAAAATTGAAATTGGACACCTTAGAGACTTAATTTTCAGAAATTGATTTGATATCTGAAACCTGCATGATTTTTAAGCTTTAATGGGATTTTCTGCAAAATTTCAATTTAGGATGCTTAAACGATTAAATTTCGTCTTATTAGCCTATGATATAAATCAATGAGTATATATATCCATGTTGAGATATTTTTGGGACTTAAGATCAACTCTTGTGAGTCTTTGAGAAGAGGCAAAAACGTGGGAAGTGAAGAAAAGGGCAATCTAGAAGAGGAATTTGGGGAAAGTAGTGAAGATCATTAAATTAAACTCAAGGGCACACTCCAGAAGGAACTAACGCCAGTACACCACTGTGAGTAATAGTACGCTATATGTACATTTTACCTTATGTTAATGACTATGGTACTAACGGCTCTGTTCCTCGTGGTAAATTCATTAGCGTATCAATTGAAAACCAGTGCGACTGTTGAAAAGCTGCATACAGCGGTATGACTATGGAATTATTCTGTTCTGTCTGTATTACATGTTAACCCTCTGTTATCTGAAAGCAACTGGTATCGTTTTCTGTTAGTTCCAAGACAACTATTCTGTTGGCAAAATGCATATTCCGTTATCCGCAAATTAGTGGCATTGTTTCATGTTAAACAAGTCAATTGTGGGTACATTATGACACTATAGTATTTAAGTACCTTTGGAATTAATGGTTGCTATGGCACTTTGTGATATGTAACCTACTTATGCTAACTCATCTGAACGATAATTACGCTTATGATATGATATAATGAGACTTATTGACTTCTGGTATGGAGCAAAGTGCTGTACGGAACTAAGTGCTACACTTTAGTGGGAGCCACCTCTAGAATCCGTACGAGCCACCTCTTGAGTCCATACACCTTTCTGTATATTTCCGTTATATTTGGGCCCGAGGCCGTTCCGTTATATTTGGGCCCGAGGCCGTTCCGTTATATTTGGGCCCGAGGCCGTTCCGTTATATTTGGGCCCGAGGCCGTTCCGTTATATTTGGGCCTGAGGCCATTCCGTTTAATATGGGCCCGAGGCCGTTCTGTTTAATAAGAAATGAGATAATGAACTTGTGAAATTATGAGACCGAAGGCCATCTTGTGGAATGTAATGTATGAGGCCATGAGCCAACTTGTGATATTATGAACCTAATAGGCCGAAGTCCAATCTGTGAATTTGTGAACTAATATGGCTGTTATGAAGTTAGTACAGAAATAAACTATGTGAACTCTGCATTTTCATTCGCACCGATATATTACGTTTCACGTTAAGCATCGTTTTGTCTATATACTATTATGCACTGAGATTGTCTCACTTTGTATCTTGTCTGATTCTGTAGGTACTGAGCCTGGAGGTCAGTCTTAACCGTGGCATTCAATCCCCTTACGTCAACCCTAGGGTGTCCAGGCACTTCAATGCAGGCAGCTCATTTTAAGGAGTTTTGCTAAGCTTTTGATTTTGTACCTTGATTGTCTGTATTAAGAGAAAGTGTATAATCTTTTTACATTTTATGTTTTTGTTATACGCCCAAGCTGGAGGGCGAGGGCTGAAGTGTATGGCTATAGTGAAGTTCTCCGATGCACGTCATTGTATGATCATTTCCCTCCTGCACGTTTGTGATCCTGGCATAGTAGCGGTAGCTCAATGGACATTATTTATGTTTCTTATGATATTAATGCTTCCGTTAAGGCCCCATATCTTATATAGAGTGAGTTAAGGATCCGTTTCTGTAGTGGTCATGCCCAAACTTTTAGGGGCAGGTTTGGGGTGTGACATGTTTCCCTCATCCTTTGGGGAAATCGCATCACACTAGTTTCACAAGTTGCCGAAAGGAACTGTGAAAAACTGGGAGGGCTTGGCCGAGATGTTCGTGGCCAGGTTTGTGACAAACAAACTACAGCCGTTAAGGGTGGACTCCCTGATGGCTCTGAGAATTAACGAGGAAGAAAGCCTTAGAGCCTATGCCAAAAGCTATTATGAGGTATTCAACTGAATACCAAGATGCAACCAAAAGGTAGCGGTCCTTTTTTCAAGAATGGCCTGAACGATGATTGTCTGCTTCGAAAATCACTGGCAAAGACACTGCCAAAAAGTATGGAGGAACTAATGGCTAGGATAGAGAAATATGTGAGAGTCGAGGAAGACACGCCAGGGACAAAGACATCAAAACAAGAGAAGAGAAACGGCTCGCCGAAGCGAGACCGAGGTAATAGTGGATACAATAAGCAAGAGACAAGACTGAGGGCTGCACAGGCAGTTACAACTGTATTCTGAATTCCAGTTTACAAAGTCCTGAAAAGAATTCGAAATCAGCCCTATTATAAAGCCCCAGAGAAGATTCTTGGTGAATTTATGGAAAGAAGTCTAGGAAAATACTGTGCCTACCACAATGAGGATGGGCATCTAACTCAAGGGTGTAGAGCCCTAAAAGCACATCTGGAAGACCTGGTAAGACAGGGCCATCTAAGGGACCTGGTAGATGAGTCCAGGACAAGGGAAGAGCAAGCAAGACTACCTCAGGCACTGGTAGCACCACCTCCTCCAGTACCACAACAGCAAGCAGGCGAACCTTGAGTGATCAATGTGATTTACTCGAAGGTAAATGAGAAGGAGATACGTGGGGAAACTCAGAAAGTAAAACACTTATAGAATGTCTATCAGGTTTGGCAAAAAAGACCTAGGGCAGACGAGTGCCATGGACCAATGGTGTCCTTTACTGAAGACGACCTAGAGATGATGCAGCATCCACACAACGATGCCCTGGTAATATCCCTCCAGATTTGAGAGTGCTAGATAAAGCGAATTCTAATCGACCAGGGCAGCTCTTGTGACATCATGTATGTCAGGTGTTACAAGGAGCTTGGCCTTCACCAAGATGATCTGGAATAATCCAACGGTCCAATGGTTGGGTTTAATGGAATGCCGACGTGGCCCCTGGGAGCAGTAAGTTTAGAGGTGCAAGCTGGCACCAAGAAGGTAAAAACGGAGTTCACAGTAATTGACACATGCTCCCCTTATAATGCTATCCTGGGAAGGCCATGGCTGCATGCAATGGGGGCTGTTCCCTCAACACTACACCAGCTATTGCGGTTCCTAACAAAACATAGAATTGAGAAAATCAGAGGGGATCAGGTGCAGGCAAATAATTGCTCCATGGCAGCAATGAAATCCGCCTGCAACATATGAGAAGCAGAAACAGTAGAGATTGAGGATGAGGACATGGAGGTCCTTAAGGATGTCGGCAAAGAACCAGCTGAGAAAAGTAAGGAAACCCTGAAAAAGATCGTAGTCCCGCAAGGGGATGAAGAGCGCTTCTTCCTTCTCGACTCAGGCTTGGCTGAGGAAGAGAAAAAGGAATTAGCGGCATTCTTGAGAGTAAACCTTGAGGTGTTTGCCTGGATACCATACGAGATGCCTAGCATCAACCCTAAGGTCACTTGCCATAGACTGAATGTGGACAGGTCGGCCAAACCTATCATCTAGCGAGCAAAGAGGCCTACGTTGATGCATGTTAAGGCAGTAGAAGAGGAAGTGAATAAACTTCTGGAGGCCAGAGCCATTCGAGAGGTAAACTACCCAACATGGCTATCAAACACGGTTGTTGTGAAGAAAAAGAATGAGAAGTGGAGGGTCTGTGTGGACTTCACCAGCCTAAACAAGGCTTGTCCAAAAGACAGTTTTCCACTCCCCAAAATTAACCAATTGGTGGATGCCACCTCAGGACATGGGAGGATGAGCTTCTTGGATGCTTACAGGGGGTACCATCAGATAGCCATGTACTCTCCAAATGAGGACAAGACTGCATTTATCACCCCAAACTGGTTGTATTGATACAGAGTGATGCCTTTTGGATTGAAAAATGCAGGAGCAACTTACCAAAGATTGGTGACTAAGATGTTCAGACATCTAATAGGCAAAAAGTAGAGGTATACATTGATGACATGGTCGTGAAGAACAAGGAACCTGAGGATCATCTGGCCAACCTGAAGACAATCTTTGATATCCTAAAGACATTTCAACTTCTCAAAGCGTCAAAGTGCGCATTTGGAGTTGGGTCAGGAAAGTTCCTGGGATACTTGGTTACCAGAAAGGGCATCGAGGCAAGCCCAGATTAGATCAAGGCATCTTGGACTTGAAGAGCCTAACATCGGCAAAACAAGTGCAGATGTTGACTGAAAGGGCTGCAGCCCTGAATAGGTTCATAAGCAGTAGTTCTGACAAATGGAAACCTTTCTTTAGTTTAGTAAAGAAAGTCACAGACTTCTTATGGACAAAAGAGTGCGAAGTTGCCTTGGCCGACTTGAAAAAGTACTTGACCACAGCTCCAGTTCTCTTAAATCCAGTACTTGGAGAGGAGCTGTTCTTATACTTGGCGGTTTTAGAGCATGCAGTGAGTGCAGTGGTAATCAGGGAAGAAAATGGAGAACAGAGGGCAATTTACTACGTGAGTAAAACCCTGACAGATACAGAGACTAGATACTTACCCTTGGAGAAACTGGTACTGGCCTTAGTAATGGCTTCCAAGAAACTGAATCATTACTTTCAAACCCACAAGATTGTGGTATTAACTGAGCATCATTTGAAGTCCCTGTTGCAGCAAGGGAATCTGACAGGCTGGATAGCCAGATGGGCAGTGGTATTGGGCCAATATGACTTGGAATTCAAACCCAGAACAACAATCAAAGGCCAGGTTTTGGCCGACTTCGTGGCCGAGTTCACACCAGGTGCCATCATACATTGGGCTCCATTGAGCCAGGATATATGATGTCCAAGTGAACAAAGAGAAACCCAGCTGGGGATATTAGAACAGAGGAAAGAAGAGAAACTCAGGCCCTACAGTATTTACGTCGGTGACTCCTTCCACATGTTTGTTGATAGAAGTTCAAACTGACGAGGAGCGGGGATAGGAGTAGTGCTAGTATCGCCGGATAGACAGATACTGGAATAATCCATTCATTTGGGGTTTAAGGCCTCAAATAACGAAGCAGAGTATGAAGCACTAATTGTAGGATTAAAGTTGGCAGTAGCAATGGAAGCCGACGAGGTGATGGTCTTTTGTGACTCCCGGCTTGTCGTCAACCAGGCCACAGGCGAATACGCAGCCCGAGATAAAAGAATGATGGCCTATGTAAAGGAGGTGGGCAGACTAGTAGCCTTATTCCAGAACTGTCGATTACAGCAAGTTAGCCGAGATGACAACAGCCATACTGATGCCTTGGCCAACCTAGCTAGTGCAATAAAACCAGGAGAGGCAAGGACAATAATGGTTAACTATTTGTCAGGTCCAAGTGTAGAACCTCTGAACACAGAGTATGAGGCAATGTATGTGGAGATGGAACCAAGTTGGATGGATGCGATAATAATATTCCTTAGAGATGTGAAACTGTCAGATGATCATAAAGAAGCACATAAGATCAGACTGAAGTCGGCAAGATTCAGTCTAACAACAGAAGGACATCTCTACAAAAGATCTTTTATAGGTCCCCTTTTGAGATGTATACATCCTTCACAAGTTGAAGACTTCATGTATGAAATACACAGAGAAGTATGTGGAAACCATGCTAGGGGCAGGTCACTTGCTCATAGGGCCATTACTCAGGAGTACTGGTGGCCTTATATGCAGAAAGATGCTGATGCTTATGTCAGAAAGTATGAGAAGTGTCAAAGGTTTGCACCTTTGATACACCAACCAACAGCGGATTTAAACCCAGTGTCTAGCCCTTGGCCATTTGCCCAATGGGGCATGGATCTTGTTGGACAATTGCCTCAAGTGATTGGATAAAGGAAGTTCCTGCTAGTGGCAACAAATTACTTCACCAAGTGGGTAGAAGTTGAACCACTACTACAAAAACAGATAAAGATCACACTTTTTTGGTGTGATGTATGTTATTTAATCACACTTTTTAAGTTTTATTAAAGTGTGATCTTTGGGAGTGTGATTAAAAGTGGTCATTTTTAATCACACTTTTTAAGTGTGATTAAAAATATTTAGATCACACCTTTTAAGTGTGATTAAAAATATTTTGATCACATCTTTTAAGTGTGATTAAAAGTATTTAGATCACACTTTTTAAGTGTGATTAAAAATATTTTGATCACATCTTTTAAGTGTGATTAAAAGTATTTAGATCACATCTTTTAAGTGTGATCTTTGGAAGTGTGATTAAAAAGGGTCATTTTTAATCACACTTTTTAAGTGTGATTAATAACATTTAGATCACACCTTTTAAGTGTGATTAAAAATATTTACATCACATCTTTTAAGTGTGATTAATAACATTCACTACTAAAAAAAATACTTTTTGTGACCGTCACATGCCGTCGCAAATAATAAAAATACAGTCGCAAAAGACTTTTTGCGACAGCTATTTTGCCATCGCAAAAAAAAATAAAAAAATAAAAAACACTTTTAGCGACCATTGTTTTACTGTCGCAAATAATTATTTATTAAAAAAAAATCATATATGAGTTTGCTACAACAAAAAAATCAATTACAAGCACCAACCAATTTTTTGTAAATGAAAAATAACAAAATTAACAAATTAATTAAATTTATAATAAACATTATCCATTAACCATCTTTAAATACACTGTACTAAAAAATTCAAGTCTTCAAAAAAAAAAAAAAAAAAAAAAGAAGAGCAACATAATCTTTAGCTCCCAACATCAACCGCTCGATCGTATCAACTATTCCCTCAACAAAATCTGCAAAAACATATATCAAACTTGACTTGAAAATTTAATGCACTTAAATGTGTTAGTT